>OMLM01008020.1:0-13724 GCA_900302695.1 Helostoma temminkii
GCGGGGAGAGAGCGACTCGGTGCGCAGCTGCCTGCTAACACCAGAGCTCACAGCATCTCTCCGCGTCCGTCAGACACCACATCCCACAGCTATGCCTCCGCGAAGAAACACACACACACCTCCTCCATGCTAAGCCACCCTCTGTACCGATCTGCTGTGCACCCCTGTTCGAGTTACGGGGGACCGAGGACGTTGCCTTTTAATGCCGCAGGCTGCTGTGTTTCATATGCTCCGCCGCTGACACACACACACAGTCACACACACACACCCCTGCTCTTAGACTGTCACCGCACGGGGTGTCTAATCCAAAACGGGATGCAGACGGGTGGCGGTGGTGCTGATGTGGAGGCAGACAGCGTCGCTGCTTCTGGCTGCCCAGACTGAAGCTCAGCTCCCCGGCTGAGGAATGTCTGTCCCTCCCCAACACAAAAACTCTCTCTCTCTCTCTCTCTTCCTCTCTCTCCTCCTCTCTCTCGCTCTGTTTCTGTGCTCACTGATCCGGGATGAGACAATTGAGCTCACAGACAGAAACACTCGAGATACACCGAAACACATACAGGCGCGCAGGTTTGCGCGAGATGGAAGCAAGTAAAGACGAAATAGCGCGTGTGTGTCCAAAATCTGCGAAACAAACTTCATTCCGCGCAGAGTAAGGAAATAGATGAGTAAAGTCTGAGCACCACTGGCACATGTCAGGGAACAACGTTAGGCTGCAGAGACTTCAGTGTTTGGTGAGGGCTCGTGTGTGTGTAGCGCACGCGCGAGGCTGCTTTTTGTGCTCGTGCAGGAGGTTATGGGTTTGCCTAAGGCGCACGAGGAGCGCACTTTTCTTCTCTTTTTGTCACACACACACACACACACACTGCATCTCTACAGGAGACCATTAGCATCTGGATCACACACACTCACAACAGAGCATCACACATCACCTAATTACGTCTCTCACAGGAAATTTCGTCACACATGAAGGCTCGTTCGCGCTGACGATTAGTCATCGATGCGTTCTAGTGGATTAAAACACCATCAGCGTCGACTTTCAGAGCTGAGAAAAAAATCTATCACTTGTAATAAAAATACACTTAACCCCGCGACAGAAGTGCTTTAAATCAGCCTTGTGTGACATTTGGCTAATTGGGGCTTTTATTTCATTGGTCAAATGAAGATGGACACGGTGAAGTGAAAACACTGCAGGTAGAGCGTCACATGATAGTCCAGGGAATTTCACTGACTCATCCAGTCTTGGTGGTGATTAAGCATTCAAAAACTCATCTCTGTCCCTCTCTTATCTCTCAACTCGCCTCCTGTGTGCGTGAGTCTGCCTCCCTCTGTCAGCCTCGCTCTCCTCTCTCAGCTGAGATGTGTGTCATGCCTTTCTACAACAGCCACTAATTGTCTGGCCTTCTAGCGAAATCACATTTCTCTCCCTCTCTATGCGTGTCACATGGGAGAGGGGTAGGAGGTAGGGAGATGTGTGCGCATGCGCGCGAGGAGGGAGTGGAAGCTGGAGGATGATGAGGGTGGTTGGAGGATGCTATGGATGGCTCCTGCTCGCCCCCTGCTAGTGCTAAAAGCAACTGCACCACGGAACCTCAGCTGTTTCTGAGCCAATTTGACCCAAATGATCCCCTCTAATTGGAGTGCACTTGTGTTCAGCCAAAGATAGCAGAGCGAATGCTGATTAGTTTTAGCATGTGAAATGGTTAAGTTCAATGTGTCTAATGTCAAAGAAGACTGGGGCAAATACACTGAGAAGTTGTGTCTGGAGAACATTTAGCATTGTATTTCACGGTTGTTGCACATCAATATAAACATCTACTTCTGTTTTTAAAAAGCCAGTTGCCACATTGTTTGGTTCACCTGTCTTTTATTCCTCACTCCCCTTTCTCTTCTGTGTATTTCATTCTCAGAAACACAGACCTTTGCTGCTGTTCATGCATTCAGCTGCCAGGGGACAGCTAGCCAAGACTCCCAAGGTCTTCTCCACCTCAACCCCCCTTCTCCTCCTCCTCTCTCTACATGCTTCCCAAGCTAGTGCAACAAATATCTTTTTTTTTTTCTGGTGCTTTGTCTGGCAATAATAACCCATATCTCTGGGTTTATTGAAAATTCAGCTGACAACAGAGAAATAAACCAAACATTTATTGTCATTCAAAGGGAATATTTTTCAGAAATCTTCAACAAAACAGAACAATTTGGCAAAACACCTCTGTAAACACTGATGACCTGGTAAAACTGAATTAATACAGATTGCTTCTCAGTCAAATTGCATGGTCTGTTCCAAATGTCGGTCATTGTTTCTGGAGATGCGTAATTTCAAACAGGCTATGTGCTGATGTGGGAAAAAAGCAAATTTGATGTCCAGCTGTTATTTCAGAAAAAGCTAACTTAACTTTTCTAGACTGTTGTTTTTACACATCACACAGTATATGAACCACATATTCCCGGCACAAGCAAACACTACTGTATCTACAGAAAACTGATTCTGCTGTGCAGGTGCAGACTTTATTTCACTCAGGAATTCCTCTTGTAGCCAATTTTACAATTCCTCAAAATTATGTCTAAATCCCCATCTGTATCCAAATAACTGTAAAACATGCCATTACAAAATTTTCTGAAAAATTCCAATCAGCAAAAAACAACTCAACAGAAGGTTGTGTAGGATTTAATGCTGCTCAAAATCAGCCCTGCATTTGACAGTACTGATCCCTTTAAATTATATGTCTTCATAAATTACGGTGATTCCTTGTCAGCAACTTTGGAGTAGCCAAGGGATCAACACTTGGCAAAATCTTGTGCTATGTATATTCCCAAATAGGCCAGAACATCCATCATTTTGATATCAATTAATACTGCAATGCTGATAATACACAGTGATACTGTAAATCTCATTTAACCCAAAGGACTCAGTCAGTGTCGCTCCTGACCTTGATGCCATTCTAGGGGAGTTGTTGTGTGGACACCCCATGTTCATAATGTTTTCTGTATTTAGTAGCTTGACAAATATGGTTTTGTATGCTTTATAGTACAGCAATATACCTGTAATCACCTTGTCTTCATGCTACAATGCACAATGTATCTTTTTGCCTGTCTTATGTAAATGCAATAAACCCCATGGAATTACTTTCACTGACCCAAATGAAATATATTATTTGTGTGTGTGTGTGTGTGTGTGTGTGTGTGTGTGTGTGTGTGTGTGTGTGTGTGTGTGACTAGTTAGTGTTTGGCACCTGGCAATGTTGCTCTTCCACATGTTAGACAATTGAGGTCTTCAGAGCAACTTTTTGTACTACTTCAAGGTCATGTCTAAAAGCTAACAGTGCTAAATACGTGTTCTCTTAATTGGCCATTATATCTGTTTTGTAAGCATCTTGAAATGCACTTATTTTTATTGCAATGTTATAGAAATTTTGACACTTTTTTTTAACTTATTTGGTAACATACTTACTTGCTTCCTAGTCAAAATACATTTATGTTCTGCTCCCTTCCCCATTGGCCAATCTCCTGTGGGTATTACTATGCTCTCTATATTATCATTTTCTAAGCCACCCCCCACACACCCACTAATCTGTTTGTGAAACTCTACATGAAACAGAACCACATCTCTGACTTGCTTTGTCAGTATATGCACATTGTGTTTGTGTGGCATCTTTGTTTTTTTTTTACCTGCAGAAGTGATGATAAATGCTGCTCCAATGTGTGTGTGACTTTTGCTGATACAATATCTGTATGGTTAAGAAAGGTCATGGCACAAGAGTTAAAACTTTCATCTAAACCCTGCAGAATAAAAAATGTTCAGCCATCTCCCACAGGCAGACCTTTATCCTCTGGAGGCAGAAACACAGGGTAGATGACACTAATGAGCCAATCAGATGCCTTTATATAGCGCTTTAGTGGTTAAAATCACTCTATTGAAGCAGAAAGGGACAGCCATGGGCTGATGTAGTACTGAATCTAGCACATGAACATCAAGCTGAAAGAAAATACTGTATATTTTCATTTATGGTAAGAACAGAGCAAGCCCATTAATGGAGTGTATTTAGATCACACAGCTGTTGACACACAGCTGGCATCAATTCATGCTACATTGAGCACTATAGGCCAGGATTAATTTTTTTAGCACTCGGTTAACCAGGTGCTGGGGGTTGACTCTACAGATTAGAAAATAAAAATGGTGTAGGAGGGGGAAGAGTTGAGAGATTGATGGCGGTAATTTTGTACAACCATCCTTTTCACCTCTTGTGATGAAGCCTGAAAGTTGAACGCTAGTAAAAGTTCTGTAAACCTGTGGTGCTTTGAGTAAAATCTTAATTTCACCACACTAACATGCTTATAAAGGAAATGCTGACTAATATTAGTATTGTAATATTGGCTACAGAGCATTAAACACAAAGTACACTGAGAGGGTATTGTGGGGGTGTTCTATAGAAAATTGTAAATTGGTTTCATTAAAAAAAAAAACATAATAAACCAAAAATATGATTTTGGTCTGTTTTAATGCTTTACTTGGCTCAATTCTCAAATGAGAAACTTTTTTTTAAACAATTAGTACAATTATCTGTGCAAAAGAGTAAGTACAAAAATTACTTTCATATGATTCAGTGATTTTCAGCAAAATTGTCAAATTATGAACATTCCTATAATGTTGCAAAATGAACAGTTCACATGTACTTGGATATGCTATCCTTTCGTCAACTGTTGAATGACATGAATGCTGTATGGCAGGACATCACAGGTGAACATGTGCCACACAAGAAGATTTTCCCCCTCTGGTGCATTGCAAGGGAAAACTTGATGTTGAGGAAAATATATCCCAGACCAACATGACAGAGAGGATGTCAATGAAAATGAGAAGTTATATTGTTGTACAGCCTGAATTGTACAAATGTTTTTACTAGATTGCCACTGGCTTTTTTTATGAGATGTTGTTGTTTCTATTTTTTTTTTTTTTTTTTTTGCTTTTCCATGAGGATGTGATTTTGTGAAAGTTATAGTGAAATGTGAGACTATCATGGTAAAAATACATCTATACATTTTGACCAGTGTGGCTCAACTGATAAGAAACAACTTTTTATTTTGGTAGAAATGGCAAAATCAACTGAGACAAACATAAATTAAATGGTTTAGGAGACTTACTACCTTTTGTAAACACGTAATAAAGTTTTGATGTACCATTAAAGTGTTGTGACAATTGCATTTACTGGTTAGAGAAAGTTAAGACTTTCTATACTATAACTAAACTATAACGCTACATTATGCAACTTAAATTTAGCTTTAGCTCAATTCTCAAAACAATTAGAACAATTGCCAGCAATTAGTTTTTTGTTAACAGAGTAAAGTTTCTCATTCATTAATTTTGTTTCATTTTACTTTAACTGCCAGAGGCTTTTCCTTTTTATGGGGTGCTTGTTTGTTTATTATTTTCCTTTTTTATTGCTTTTTCATAAAGCTGTAATTTTGTAATGTAATTACGTTACATGTAATACATGTAATGTACTGACTATCTCAAACATGCAATTAAGTTTTTATGTACCATTAAAGTGTAGTACAGTTTCAAAAATGTTAAGACTGTTTTTTAAACATGAGGAGAAACAACCGAGAAAAACTGTAAAATACGTATTAAAGCAAATTTCTAGTAAAATATATTTGACAAACAGGTTGGTATCATTGAGTAAATGAGGGACTTTTACTTGTAATGATGAATGAGGATGAATGAGTATTGTCACAAGTGTGATAGAAGTCTTCAAAGCTCAACAAAAAATGCTGAGCAATTTAATCTGAGATTTTAAAGCATCACCAACAAGAAAAGGCTTAAACAAACGACACTGCTGTGTAATCATGGATAGGGCATTCGAAAAGTTTAAAGTAGATGGGTAGAGGGTTTTATTTGAATTACACAGTATTCTTTGTTTTAGTGAAACAAATATGGATTTCATGCACCGTATTTCTGTGTCATGCAAAATCACAAAAATGCATTGAGATATTTGATGTTTAGTCTACAATTTGAAAAGAAAGGTGGTATTTGGGTTCACATTGAAAGAGATGCTACAGATCAATGAGAGGATGTTTGAATCCCTGGCAGAGTCAGTCTTCTTCTCAGTTTGCCCAGCTGCTGCATTGCAGATAAAAATCCCCCTCTGCCAGACACCTTTAACACACAACAGTGTGAGTCCAGTGAACCAGCTATACTCACTAAATCACACGTTATCAGCTAGAAGGTATATTCTTGCAGAATATGTTGAAATTGTTGCCCTACAGCAACTGAAATCTGGTTAACATGCTTGACATCTGTTCTGCCATAAATGATCTCTGTTCTGAATAATTATGACACTCACACTAAAGCAGTCAGCTTTCCTTAATTAGTCCTGATCACGCACTTGCTTAAGTTTGTTCCAACATTCAGGTCACACCTGAAGATGCTTGATTTAGCTCTTTACGTGTTTGTTACATTCAATTCTCACATCCAGAATGTTGCATTTGTGCAATAATCTACTATAATAAACAACTGTGATAGTTTTTTTTCATTGTATTGTTTAAATTATGTGTGAGTTTGCATTGTTAGATTATGCTATATTTATTTAATTCTAAAATGGAAGTAAAGATCGTGTAACAGAAACAACAACAACATCAATAATACTAATGTAAATAATGTTAATAATAATATAATAATACAATGTCCTACTGGTAACATAAAACAATAATGAAAAGCAGGAAACAATGATGCAACACAAAGAAAGTATTGTTTGGGTTTATTGCTCTTGGGTTTCATAATCATACGATGCGGTGTGTGTGGTAACTTCTATTTGTCACAGTAAAATTCTCACATGCCACAAGTGTAGAGATTCTTTAGCGTCTTGTTTGAATTATGTATAACCTGTCAGGATTCAGACACGACACAAACCTTTGTGCTGCTTCACTAAGCTAATTATCATCTACGTTGCTGACTGCGGCAGGTAGGTAGGATATTTCAACAGACTGAGTGAAGCTCAACACTTAATGGGCTAAGAGCTTATCCCTGAAGAACAGCATGTCAGCCCCCAGGCGACAAACTGTCCTGTTTTTCTAAAACCCTCTGGCTTTTTTGAGTGGAATATTTTATTAGGTACAATCATAATAATTATTCTTGGTGTTCACGTTGCCTCAGCACAATTGTTTCAATTACTGCTGTTGTTTACACCCTAACTAACTTTGATGGGGCTTCAGTGTGGAGCTGGGGGTAATTTGTTAGACTGTAATGCACAGTGGTAAATAAATGATAGGACCACCATATGGCCTGACAGTTGCTATAAGAGAGAAGCAGACTGAGTAGGCCTGACACCTGTCACTATCTGTAGCTAATGTCACTAATATTAAATAAAAGTGGTGTCCAACTGTCACCACGAAAGCCAATCCTCATATCTCCCAAAACGCCTATTCCTTTAAACAATACAATACAATTATGTTTAAACTGAAACTTTAGTTGGCACTTTTACCAATTAAGTACTGTAAACCTAATGTGGAGAAATGGTACAGTATATGCTCAGCATCAGCAAATCAACAGTAATGTAATTTAACTTGATGCCAAAGCTCTAAATGTGAGTTGATTTGCCTTGATCAGGTCTAACAAATGAGGACCTGACACACCATTTGAGTACAATCCCTTTGGCTTAAGATGAGAACATAAAATTTGAAAACTTGTGTCTAGCAAGGAAGACTGAGCTGTAGCAGCTGATGTCACTGAATGATTCACCCTCAGCCAGAGCTACGAGCTATCCATTGGTCTGTGTCTCTCTTTGTGTCTCACGCTCTGTCTCCGTGTGTCTCTTTCTACGCCCCGCTCTGTTCTTTTGCGTGAGAGCATAGCATAGCCCAGAGGTGACAACCTGTGGATTTCCATTTCTGTCCTCAGTTCATCACACTTAGTACTTGCAGCTGAGCCACCAACAACACACACACACACACACACACACACTCCAGTGTTGTAATTGACTGTGCATGACCATGAGCCCCAAAGTGTTTCACCCAGAATTGCTTGCGCGAAAAGCATAGCATGACACTTGAAAGAAACTACACAAACATTTAAATATTGTAATTGCACCACATGCAACACATGAAACTAGACTCACAAAGACCATATAACAGAGGGAATGAAGAAACTAAAAACAAATTATTACAGCTACTGTATCTCTTATTATGTTTTTTCACTTACACACTCACACACACACACACATAGCGGCTCAGGTGTGGAAGCCTGATGGTCCAACAATGACATTGTAGCTGATTATCATTAAAATTAGCTCTGAGCGCAGCAAAGACCCTCTACAGTAAAGTGTTAGCGGCAAGGATGTGTCGGCACAGCACTTCCTGTTTACTGTTTAGTCTCAGAGCAGGCTGCAGACACCAGATAACAACACAAAACATGCTGGGAGATAAAAGAGCCATAAAATGTGCTACAGTGGGGCTTCCATAGTACCTCCTGCTGCCTGACGTGGCATTAGTCAGTATTACTGCTGAGCGTGGTACTGCCTCAATCAACGCAACATGAGAAAGAGGCAAGGCTGGAGAAAGTGTCTTAGTGAGACATGTACTATGGTATAGACTTGGTAAGTACAACTAGAGAGAGGACTTGTGAAATGCACATGGAAATCCTTCTACTGTCAATTGTTCTAGCCTTGAGAAATACATTATTTAAGACATATTTCATGTAGTTGCTGCAGTTTGTGTGTTGTAGTGAACACTTGTGAGTCAGACTTAGACAAAGGAAATAAAAACAAACTTTCCTTTTCTTTAGAGCTTCTTTCTAAGGTATTTAATTATAGACAGTGGGGCCGTAACAGTTAGACATTTTTCATTGCTTTGGCTCTGTGCTCCAGCACAGTGAATTCAAACACAACAGTGAGTATGAAGTGAAAGTGCAGACTCTGAGCTTTAATTTGTGGGTGACAAATTGTCTTTTATATACATTCAGACATTTTTACATTTACGATATCTTTTGTAGTCAAGGTCTGGCTGAAGTCAGTGGGATACAGACATCAACAAATTTCTCTGTGGTGATGATCTGACTGTCGCTTTTTCTACCATCTTTACTATATGCGTTGGTTTTGCTTTCAGCCGGATTAGCACGAGAAACACAAGCTGTTAGGTGAATAACTTGGCTTGTAAACGTTTGGCTACAGAACTCCCTGGTTTCTTTGTCAGTATGTTTGGGAATGTTGTCTTGCAGCTCTTACTATGTTGATCCATAGACACCATCAGAAAGCCAGTATTTATGATATATTCACAAAAATATTATTTACATAAATCATTCACATATGATTTATGGTCTATTATAATCGTCAGTGTTGACTTCTGTTCTTCACACACACAAAAGAGGTATACATTTATATGACTTGTGTGGACACAACATGAGTTCTAGCACGAGCAGCATGTTAGCAGAGCAACAGAAGGACCCATTTCCTCCATGTGTACCTGGACAAGAGCTGTTCAGACAGTGTTGAACTGTAGGTTGTCTGCCTTTGGCAGCACTTGGAGCCCAGTGTATAATCACTCTAGGGGCCCTGTTTTCCTGCAAGTGCATTACCAGTGTTTACACCTCTTATGCAGTTTTCCTCTACGCTAGTCTGTTGTTTTTGGCTGCACCTGCTTTTGCGTTTTTCCTGGTACCGGGTGAACTTGATTGTACTGGTGTGGGAAAAGAGGCGCAGTTTGGGCTGTGTTTATGCAGATTAGGTGACATGTGCAAGTTTGGTGCTCACTTTTGGTACAAATCGAATTAATTACACAGAAAAACTTAACAGAGAATACCATAGTTACAACTGTACCCATGTGACCTGCAGTTTTATAGAAATGTCACTAAAGAGGGACTCGTATTGTGCAGTTACATGTATTGTATTAATTATTGTACTTTACTGATATAAACACCTGTTTTTAAATATGGAGAGGAGAAAATGAGCGGAAATTAGTTTTCCTGTAACGTGACTGTTCACACAGTAAAACCTGCAAATCAGCAGCTGTTGTCTCAATACAGATCTGCCTGTTAATTCCATTTTTATGAATACATTTTATACATGTATGATATATATAATGTAATGTAACACGTACAAAAATACGTACAAAATGTAATATGTATTTTAGTTAATTTTGGAGCCTTCTGTCATTCACAGAGGTAAATGTACTCTGCCCACCCCTATCTCTCTCCCTCACTTACTGCTTTTAAAAGACATGGGAGGAACAGATGTGATTGGTCATAAAGCATTTCCCCTCAGTTATAATTAATTTCACCTACTCCACATTGCACCTGGTAGGCCCCTGTGACACCAATGCAGGTGGTCACAAAAATTGTGAAAAGATCATTGCACACAGCCACAATGTCTTCGCCCAGGGAAATTAGGCTTGCCTTTTGACTGTGCCTGGCTGCAGGAAAATAGGAACATATGTATGTGTGAAGCTTTTATGAAAGGCTGGTGTGAATTTTAAGGTTTGAGCATATGAACGGCATCATCACATTTTTCCACATTAGTATGGAAATGGGTTAAATGAATGTTACTGCTGCTGAAATGCATATATCAGATTTTAAGCTAAGATATGCATTCATTTTTAAAAGGTCACAAGTGTTTCTCAGAAATAACATATTATACTGGATGGTTTCTCTGTTGGTTCTTCCATAACACTGCAATTTTCACACAAGTATACTGGCAACAGAGAAGCAGTTCTAACATGCTTTATCCACAGCCTTAATTGGGAAGTAAGTTGCATTCAGCCCTAATGGAGAATGGCTTCTTTAGGGGTGAGTGCAATTCTTTTGCCCTGCCACTGACATCAGTGCCTGCACTGTGAGAGTAATCTTAAACACCATTATTAGATTCCCAATGTGCAATATGTACCACAACCTGAACTTAAATATGCAAATATGTACAGAAGTCCAATTAGCTCACACAGTGCTTTAACTACACAGAATTAGACAGAAAGACACATACAGTACTGACTGAACCTCACTAACTAAGCATGTATACCTAGCTTAATTTAAATTAAGAATGTGTTGTTTAGTAATATAACTTGTTGTATGGTCACAACTACCTAACCATATGTCTGTCATTGCAGAAAATGCTTGTCCTCTCTACAAGCTCATTACTGTATATTTCAGCCTCAGTAAAAAAAATGTGAGTGCTCTGATTTAGTTGTGGCTGCCTCCACTGCATTTATAGCCCGTCTTTACGATCTCCCTCTCTCACACACATATACACACACACACACACGCATGCACACCAAGTTGAATTCCCCCTGAGAGCAATTATCAAGGAGTTGTGCTGTATGTACTTGTGTTATTAATCTCTTCACTGACTTTGCTTCGACAATACAGCACATTCTGAGGGTATTTACAGAACAATTGTTGGCCGGTGGTTTTACTGGAGCCTATAATTACAGACACAAATAAGCTGACGTATAGAAACACAGCAGTTCAAAGTGTGAGGTTTGCTTTATATTTGTACAAGTGGGGTGGGACAATGGAAGCCATTGTCTAACGGTCAGTCATATAATTACATTAAAGAGGAACATATTGTATGCATATTTGAATAATATTTATAAGCGGAGAACACAGACAAAGTATGAAACTGTGGCAATGCTAAAATATCATAAAATAGCATGAAGATTTCAGACTCTTGGTTGACATTTAATACTGTGCTGGTTGACATTTCATATACACCATAATGCAACCATTCCGAATTGCATCTGGTACCAACACAGTGTCTTTTTTCCACAATGGCTTGTTTGATTTTGTAAACATTTGCATAGAGTACTTTGCTGAAGTACTGGCTACTTCAGCAAAGTACTGTGTAACCATTTGCTTTCATACTAAACATGAAACAACAGGAAATTAGAAAACAGAAAATCTGAATAAGATAAACTGAACTTACAGGTACTCTATATTAATAGCCTATATTATGTTATATATTATATATATTATGATCTATGTATGGTACAACTAAATATTCTTTTACGGTTACGTAGAATCTCGATAGTCAGGTTATGAATGCTTCTAGACACCAAAGAGTATGTGTGTGTTAATGTAGACTTGCACGAACTGAACTATCTTCATGGTGAAAAATAAGAAATAAACACTGATGTAACTAATGAGGGGCAGACAGTAGTCAGTAGTAGTCAGACAGTAGTCAGTCAGGTCATTGTGAAATAGAAGGTGGGAGGCTGTGGGAGGATAAACAACAGGAGAGAGCGGTGAGGTGTGGTCATAACAGATGGCCCCTCTCTGGACTTCCTCCATAGGCTACATGAACACACGCTCATTCACAGCCAGCATTCTAGTACTAAAACCGCCTGTTGGAGGATCACAGATGACACAGTTATTAAGCTTGTTGTTTGACTGTAATTAAGAATCTGTGAAAGCCTACCAGCTCCAAGGCTAATCTGCGGACACTTTATTACAATACTTCTTATTATTATAATCTTCTAATTCTAACAATCGCTGATTTTCATCCATTACCTTGAGCTTTCCATCTCAATCGCAGCTAGTTTTGACAAGTCATGATATGTACTGTATTCTCATCAACACTAAGCCTGAGCAGCTTTTTTTTTTATTTCCCAGCAAATATAAAACAGGAGATCTGAGGCATTGGGCAGAAGAGTAAAAGCAATTAACTCGTTCACTGAACATGTAACCTCTCCTTCTTAAGATATACTAATTGTAGGCCTTGTCTTAAAGCTCTTGTGTATTGTTGCAGAAATAGAGAGAACAAAATAGAACGCTGTATGCTATTGAAGTTGAAAGATCACAATAAATGTGCCAGCGCAGCCTCTTACTCCAACTCCTGTTGGAGACTTTCTAAAAGAGTAAAACTATAGGGAACATTCTAAATTATGATTAATTATAGAGAACTTCTTTGCATTTTAATTAAAACCAGTGATGCATGAGGCCACGACAAAATGTGTTTTGCCATTATTATCTGAAACAGAGACACTTTTTCCCTGCAGTTTTTCTAACTTTAAAATGAATTGCCAATATCATATACCAGATCTGAATTTAAACAAGTTATTTTACTTTGTAAAAATTTGCTTAATTTCTTTTATTATTTACATCACATTAAGTACGTTTTGGATGAAGACGTATTGTTCTCATCGTAAAGCCCTTTTCAAAAACTACAGAGTGTGACACCTTTAGCATCTTTTAGAAATTCAGAAAAACGGATTTTACAGCCTACATTTATCAACCACAATCAAACATTATAAATAATAAATGTAACTTGAATCTATTCCAGTGGCTAGTGGCCGGTGGACTAAACAACTAATAGACCCAGCTGACAAATGTTTCTTGCAGTGACTAATAAGCTTAATGGATTCACTTAATATGATAGAAGTATTATGGTGTGCTATAGCCTGTACACTGACCTCCACTTCAACCTCCACCGAATCAAATATCTCAGTGCCCAGTCACTTAATACGTACAGTATTTGATTGAAAACCTTAAACAATCAATGACAGTGTTTTCAACTTGTGTTGTAGTGTACAGTTACTGCATCTCAGATTTAATAAAAGATACTTTATACTCACCTTACTAACTTAGATTAACATCAACAGCAGGGCTACCTTATATGCGCATGCTAGTTTGTGTACAGATTTGTTCAACTGGAAATGCTCCATACCAATGCAGTGTTCATGCTAGGTTTAGGCAAATGTTTGGTTTAATGTAGCACAAATAACTAAAATAAAAGCACTAAATATCAATTAGAAATGAA
>OMLM01008020.1:13748-26383 GCA_900302695.1 Helostoma temminkii
AGAGATAAAATACTGAGTAAAGATTTAAAATTTTTCACATATTCTCCTTACTGTGCAAATGTTTGGGCTATCCTTGTATTATTTATTCAGAGTCGTGTTGTGGAGGCTCAACTACTGGCTATTTTAAAAAAGTGCATTACATCATGTCTTGCAAATCCCATAACTGTGTAAGTGCAACACGGTCAATGAGTCCAAGGATAGGGGATATTCAGTGTTGTAGTAATTTACTGTCTGACCTGAGGTCTGCTTTTGATGAACAGTGTTTAAAGTAACCACCACCAATAAGCCTCTCACAGTACTTGAGTGTCAGGCAACACCAGTGTGGCAATGCCAGTTGTGGCTGCTAATTTATAGTAAGTCAGTTACTTGATAAAATCTTTCAGGCATTTTAGTTAGAGAAATTGAAAGCTTCTGCAAGTTCCTTAACATCAGTATTCTGGACTCATTCCAGGACTCATACAGAGATGGCTCTCAATTTAATACACACACAGCTGCTGTGGGTGTTTTTGGAGATCCACTGGGAGATTATGCCATCCACATCAAGAAAAACACAACCCAAACAATACAAGCCAACACAATCCAAAACAATAGGTAATATAGTCAGTGAACAGTGTGGAATGGCCTGACTGTGAGCTGTCTTTCTTATAACAAGAGAAGTGACGGTGAGTCATGGCAGTCAGGGAGAAAATAGCAAAATGATACTATCGAGCACAACAAGTACATGTCTAAGATGGTGTGAAGAAAGTCTTTGACTGTCTTAATAAATCTCTTCAATAGGGGATTTTTTATGATAATAAGGCATTGTGAGTTGTTTGAGCACTGGCATTTTAGGAGATTCAATTCAATTCAAGTTTCAAATCACAACAAAAGTCATCTCAAGGCACTTCACTATGTAAGGTTTAATAGCTTACAATACAACTAAATAATAAAGAAAACCCAACAAATACCCTTTGAGCAATCGCTAGGCAACAGTGGGAAGGAAAAACTCCCATTTTAAGAAAGGAAGAAAATTCCAGCAGAACCAGGCTCAAGATGGGAGGCCATCTGCCTCAACTGGTAGGGGTGAGTGAAAAGTAAGAGCGAAAAGAACAACAGGTCTCAAAACAATAACAAGAACAAGCAACCACAGAAAACATAATCACTGACTCTAGACATACAGTGAATGCCCATGCAGTAAATATTTTTCTCAATAAGCAATGTCCGTCTCCATGTGATACAGAATACACCTACTATACCACTGGAAAAGAAAGTCCTCTCAGTCTCTTGTGCTTAATGCTATTATTCAGTGAAGTCAAACCAAAACATCAAAGTTCAATATCAAAATATTCAGCTTCTTACTTTAATCCACAAACAAGTAAGAGTCTCTCACCAGAATAATCAAAAGCTCACTTATGGGATAGGAAACAAGCAGGCAGATGGTCAGTAAACAGGCTGGTGTTGGCCAGAGGTAACAGAGCAGGCTGGAGATTTGAGGTGATCGCAAGGACAGATGTAACTGGACTATTTATGAGAAGGGTAAGACAGAAGCCAAAGAGAATATGTGCTCAAGAGCACAATCCACCATGAATAAGGAAGTAGGGCTATGACAGGTCTGACAGTGGTGTGCGATGGGACAGTGTGTGGAATGAAAGCTGAAGAGACAAAACCCCTTCTAACAAGACTGGCCACAGAGCCTCTGAAAGTTTAGCTGTCAGATGGTCAATAAGGCACTTAGCTAAGGCCTATGAAAGTTTATCAGATTCGTAATTCAAATGGCAATTAATTTGTCAGTTTGCAATTCAATATTTGATCATTCAATTTGTAAATGCATTTTTATTTGGCAATTCAATATCAAAACAATTTAATTCCATATTTCTTTAATTAAAAGTTTGAATAAAAGACCACCACTACACAGTGTAGTGGAGGAATTAAACCTGCCAGTTCTGGGGAACAGATCTGCCACTGCCAGAGACCAGTGACCCGATACCAGGTGAGTTAAGATTAACTGTTTTGTGTCGTTTACTCAAGGCAGAACGAGGGTGTGGGCTCTTGTACAGACACAGACGTGCAGCGTGATGTGGTAACTTAGCACATTGGTTAGCCTTATGTTGTAGAGAGAGACCCCAGTCCAGCTTATTGATATTACCCTACCCTAGCCTTCATTTAAGATGTCATATGCTGTGGATGTTTCATAAAATTTCCATCAGCTAATGTTTGATCTCTGCTGTTTAAATTTTTTTTTTCCTGTCTCCTGTGATGCTTCCTGAAAATCATGATGTTGTGGTCATCCTGTCTTTGCTGCTGTCTGCTGCAAATCATCTCATCAACACTCTTCTGCAAACAATCAGCACTGCATATGTCTTTAAAAGGTTTGTCAATCGTCAGGCTTGTCTCACGTGTATGATTATATTGAGGAACAGTGTCTTGTTGGTGGAAACTCACAGGACAATAACAAGAGTTACAGACTGTAGGACTGTGATCAGTTCATGTTGGAGCCTTATGTAGACTTAATGAAATGCACGAGATGTTTCAAGCAAAGATGCAGCCTTTATTTCATTACATGGTGACACTGTGCCTACAGTCTCCTGACTGAAGATGAACAGTTCTGAAAATAATCCAAACTTTGATTCAATATACATACTGTATGATAACATTTAAAATGTACCGCTGTGTACGGCAGATATTTTTCTTGATGGTAACTATAGCTGACAAATACATTTTACTCCAGTTTCTCAGAAATGCTTTTATTAAAATGTCAGAATATGTCAGAATATGCCTACAAAATCTTTTGAATACATACATTAAATGCAACATTTGATTCAGCATCTGAACACATGTTCAAAGACCAGGAGCCAAAAACCAGTGAACCACTGACACTGTCAGCAGGTCTGCCCTTACACATTCAGCTCAGAGAACATTCAGACAAACATCACTTTTTACAGTAGCGGAGGCCAAATCAACTTGTGACCACCATGTCTCTGTGTTAGATATTTCAGTTGCTTTGTAATACATCTCTTTTCAACACTAACACCACTGGCTGTGTCACTTTATCAGAACAAATGCGTGACAATCTCTTAAATGTTATTTTGCTGTTTAAACATTTATTAACGGAGGCTGATGAAAAAGGAAGTTTTTATTTAACATGATAATGATCGATTCAATAATGTGTAATATGGTGGGGACAAAATTATCATTAATCAAGTTCCTAATCCACCAGTCCGACAGGCCTTTAGGCTGCATCTGACGGTTTATATACTCAGCTCTTACGGTATCTGTGCTGACTGATCTCTTACTATCACCACGGCAGTCACAGTAATTTGTAACCGCTCTGTCCACACTAAGAGAAGTGAAATTAAGAGTTCCAAGCTGTGTATGTGGACACCTCAACTCCATGTTAGAATAAAATGGTGTGCAATTACATAGGTTTTATGTTTGGCTGATCATATACTAGGGATATAATGAATGATTTAAATACTGACATTTTATGCTACACATTACATTTCTTATATGTAGTCATAATGGCGAAAGATACTCTCCAGTCCATCTCCATGATCTGAAAATGAAATCTCTTCTGTAGACCTACATATTGACAAATAAGTAACTTACACAGCGACACACAGTTACTAAATATTTAAACTGCAAAACAACATTGAAGAGATCGTCACTCATTTGTTCTGATAAAGAGACACAGCCAGTGGTGTTAGTGTTGAAAAGAAACGTAATAGAAAGCAACTGAAATATCTAACACAGAGACACACTGGTCACAAGTTGACTTGGCTTTCACTACCTTAAAAAGTAAAGTGTTGTCTGGATGTTCTCTAAGCTGAATGTGTGAAGGCCGACCCTGTGACATAGACTGTCAGTGGATCACTGGTTTTGGCTCCTGGTCCAGGAGCATTTTCCCACAATCAGATGAGTCAAATCTCACGAAAACTGAGATTTGAGAGAGTGCTGCTGAATATTTTGTAGGCAACAAATGTTCACTTAAACAAGACTCCAAAGACCAAAGTATGCTGTTGACATTTTCATGAAAACGGTCCTAAAAAAAGTAACAGTAGGGTCACTCTATAGGCTCACTATTTACTTAAACAAAACACTGCAGACCATTTACATACGTAAATAATTTTAAATAATAACAATAATAATAAAAATAAATAAATTTATATACATAAATAATATATAATTAAATACATATGTCTTAATATAATGCAAACTGTCGGCATTGATAAAGGCAGCAGTTTCCAACAGCTGCCGTAACTACAAGAAACCAGCGCCACATTCGGAAGTCAGTCACAAAAAATGAATTGCCATTTGAATAAAAAGTACAATAACCCATAAGAATATGAAATGCAATTTATAAAGCTTTCATTTAAACTTTTAATTAAAGAAATTGATAATTGAATTGCCACTTTTGATATTGAATTGCCAAATGCAAAATGTATTTTCAAATTGAATGACCAAATTCCATATTGAATTGTGGAGTCTCTTTGTCCTGAATAATGCACTTTATAACTGATAGATTATTAAATACAAAAGTCTCAAAACTGTTCAAAGTAATATCAATTTTGGAGGTTAATTAAAAAAAATACACCTTTGTTTCAGCTCTTTTTGAAGCACATAAACAAATATGCATGGATATGTGCATGAATATGTTTGCATGCATGCAGCACAGCAGGGGATGTCTATTTACCAAGATAAAGATATTCATGTGGTTGGTTTACATAACAATACTTGTGTAGATGTTTGCTGTGTAGAGAAGCTACATTGCTCTTGGCTAGTTCTGCAAATGCAGGAAGCGGGGTAATCAAAGCCCAGGGAGAGGACATTCCCAGTTCCTATCTAACTACAAATGGTTTGAAAAGGATGTCCCAGAGGAAAGCTCTCTAACCAGTAGCTGTGATGGCTGATGACATCACTTATTAGAGGTCACAGTAAAGAGCACATACTGCTGAAAGGGACAGACTGGAATTAAACACATAGATGCAGTTAAAGTGGCTTTGACTCCTTAGAAGAGCAATCAATACTAATATCCTTTTCTCACAATTTCTTAAATCTTCCATAGCAGTAAACATCAACCACACTAAAGCTCTGTTCATCAATTATATGTTTTCTCAGTGAGCTGATAAATCTAAAATCTTTTAGCAGTCTTCACTAAAATCATCCAAACCAAAATGAAAACACCTTGAATTAAAACTGAAAGTTTCATTTCAAATTCAGTGTGGTGGAGAGCAGAGGGCAAATAATAAAACGTATCTTGGTCCAAATAAATGTTAAGTTATTGTTTGCATATAACTAAACCAGCAAAACTAACATAATTTCATGGAGGGTTGCATAGAGTGGTTGATAACCACCACCCCACTCAATCATGTTGTTGTTTGTAGTGCTGTTTGATAGTGGTAGCTTTTTTGTTATTGTTGCTGATGTTGTTGTATGTTCATCAACCACGATGATGACAGGACAATATATCCATTACTGAAATCAACCACAGTTTATGAAGCATTTGAGAAACATAGGAATCGAATCATCGGTATTACCATTCTGGTCATTCTCATCACCTTAGCATCATTTCAATTTCATTACAGTGCAACGCAAACTGCTACAAAGAATGTGATAGAAGTACACGCTTTGTCTAATCAAGCAAATATTACTATTGTTTTCTTGTTTTCTTTTATGTCATAACAAATTTTAGCAGTTAAATCCAAGATTTAATAAAAGAGACAGTTTGGACATTAATTGATATTCAACATTCGATACTATACTATATATTTACAGTTTCACGTGAAATTGAATTTCACGTTTTTCTTTTACGTCAGCAAAACTTACTTTTTCGCTGCAGTTATTACATTGTGCTGGAGAAACCTAAAGAGCCTACAGTGTCGAGGTGGGAAGATTATCATAACAATGATGATAATGATGAAGATGACTACAGTCCTCATCCTTAGGCTGTATGACTATTTAGATTACGTTAGAAGTTCCTGGTGTGTGGGTGCCACAGTGAGGAAATCAGTTGGGTATAATCTGTGCTGACACTCGCCCACATCCTGTCTCCCCAACTTCATAGCATCAACAGTCATGTGGTGGCTCATACACACACAAACACACCAACAGCCGGAACACATATGGAACAAAACAAATTACAACAGAAAAGGAAAGAGACATAGAGAGAGGGACAATAGACACTCACACTAACACAGGGGAGATGAGGTTTTGGTGTAAGTTGTTTAGAAAAATTTGATTTAAAGCAAACAATTGATTTATCATTCAGTTCAGGGTAACACAGCTGCAGTGTAAATGTATATGCTTTGTTTTATAATGCAATACATCTTTTTTCCAGATGTTTAAGGGAGAGACTAAGTAAAAAGCACTGTTTACAAAAGACAAAAAACATGAGGGCGATACCACTTATCTCAGAGTACTCTCATCAGAACCTGATAGTCTCTACCATAGCTCTCTGGGAAATGAATAATCTCTTCTCTCTTCCCTCCTCACTTTCCACCTCCCCAGTCTCCTACTTCCAAATCCCTGGTGGCCAAGCATAATGCTTCTCAGTTTCAGGAAAGAAATTCCAATCAGAAAATGTGAATTAATGATTTGAAGAGAATTGCTCTGGTTTCCTGTTTCCTTAGCACTTTCTGCACCCTCCCCCAGTAAACCACTAGAACCAGTGATTCTCAAATGGGGTTAAGTGTACCCCACATATGTGTACCCCTTTGGGGTATTTTGGAGTACTGCCTTAATATTTTCTAAAATAAATTAAACTTGATCTAAAAATGTAAATTTAACTTTAATAAACCACATTCAAAATCGCAACCATTGTAAGTGGGAAACCAACCTCCATATTGAATGAGAGTCAGAAATCAAGAATATGCATTCTTGGTTAAAGATCAAGTTTGACACATGCACTCTTACACAGTTCTGGGAGTGTGTGAAGGAGCACAACAAGCTGGGAAAGTCACATCTAAACATTTGAAATGCAGTATCTATGTTGTGATGGCATATCACTGATTGTATATTTTAATATAGGTATTGTCTATCAAAATAATTTGTGTTGAAGTATTTAAAAGTTTACATTAGAACCACTGCACTTAAGCAGTTGTTGGTAGAGCTAGCAATGCTATTTACATTCATGAAAATCACAAGAGGCTATAGCCTTCATAATCAATAGGCAAACTGATCCAAATCTGAACCAAAATACAATTTAATCCAGACATAAAACTTTACAAATTTTAAACGCAACACTAATTGCTATAATTTTTGTTCACCTGTAATTGCCCAAATAACATAATAAGGAAACTTGTTGTCAGAAGCTGTATCCCAGGTCAAAAAAGGGTGTGGTTCAAATCTAGTCACTGTTCTCAGGGTAGAGAAGTTGCTGAATAAAGAAACCAGCAGAATAACTGTATAAAAGAAGACTACTGATCAGCACTGGCTTCTTCTTAGTAAGATATATGTTTTTATAACCTTTCCAATGACCACATGTCACTGGAACTATTTGCCAGTGGTAGGTGAATACAGTAGCTGATATTGACACATCAAGCAGACACAGGCAGATTCAGTTGTTGTTTCAAGTCATCTTTCTGGTTACCAGACAACTCACTGTCCTTTGCTCTGTGTTGGTCCCCACCAGCTAATATGTGTTCAGAAAGAATGACACATAACTTATCTTGTGTTTTACATATGAATAACTGCTAACCGAATCCATTATTAAGAGTGGTAGTAGGTAAAAATTATTCAACCTTAAGTTTATTCTCCATAGACTTTGCCATCACTGTCTGATTCGTTGCAAAGAAGGCCTATTACTTCTGGATGCATGGTAATAATTGTTGCATGTATTTCTTTTAGCATTAATAAACTGCAGCCTTTGTTATGCGTTGAGCAAAGATGAAGCCTTTGTGTAACTGACAGTTCATCAAATTGGGAAATCCAACCTGAGCAGTAGCAAAAAATGTTCATTTGTTGAGTGAATAGCAGAGCAACGCTGATAGCACCTCTCTCTGATCCACCATCTCACACTGGTTTTTAGACAGGACATACAAAGGGAGGTAGTAAGCTCAGAAAGATATTGAGACACTAACTTCAATGTGCACAGTCGACCCACCGTCTTGTTCCTTTTTTTATATTTCTGCACTAATGACAAAATGTGATTACATTAAGATTGCAAACCAAACCCACAAAAGATCAGTGATCTGCAGCACCTTTGCATTTTGGTAGCTTGGTAGTTATAAAAAATGATGGAATAGGTGTTGAAAACTAAAGGTAAACAGTGGAAATGAATTTGGTGCAGAATCTTTTACTGCCCTGACAGTTTCACAGCAGACAGCCTTGGCCCAGGCTGCTGTCTATCACGTCTTTTGGAGGTTAGATAAGCATTGCATCTTCAGCTCACTAACAGCCACTGAATGGTGGGCAGGATGCTGTGATAAGCAGATATTACCACTTCTGCAGCTGCTGGGCTGCTGTTTGATCAATGGATGTGAAACAACCTGACATCCATACACATTACTTGCACAGAACCAGGCAATGACAGCATTTCAGCGTGTATTTCCTTTCCTCTTTGTCAGAAAATCACTCTAAATCTTTATCAAAAAGGCCTATTATTATAGTTGCTTGAAACTGAACTGATCCAGAATATGGAATATGAATGAGCAGCTTGAGATAAAAGAAAGCAGGACTTATCTTGTTCATTTGCATGTACAGTATGGGCCTGATTTACTAAAGGTTCGCATGTACTGAATTGTGTGCAAACACGATACAAAACAGGACGAGCTGATGTACTAAGGGGGTGAACTGATGCCTGTGTCTTTGAAACGAGCAAAATATTGCACACTGTGGATTTTACATGTTTGCCTTCATAAATATGCAAAGTGGGACATTTGTGCTGTAGTTCATCAAAATGATTATTAGCCTTTTCCACTAACACCTTTAATTTCTCTAGATTGAATTTTCTCTTGTATTTATGCTGATCATTCTCCAAACTCTCCAGTGAAACATGCAAAATCCTAATTTAAATACAACCACGTCCACCATGTTTGCCCCTGTGGTCATTGATGCCGTTTTTCTTATTAGATAATCTGCAAAACCCTCACCAACAAAACTTACAATTTTCTAGATTGCACACGCAATTTAGCACTTGCTGTTTAGGATCCTAGAAAATCAGGCCCTAAGTGTTTTTTTCTCCCACAGTGCCCTCCTCTGCCTCTTGTCATCATTTGTGCAAATGCCACATTACAACAGTGGCATTTTCTCCCGGAGGACAAGGGAAGTGAGGCCTCTCCTGTTTTTTCAAACTGTACTGTAGTTGTCATTTTAGTAAAAACACTTGCTGTATCAGTTTCGGTTATTCCTCCATGCTTTTGCTGTTTGTCATGTCTCCCCCATTTCTAACCAAGCGCATTAGAATTAGCGCCCCTCTGTATGTTCAGTGATGAATGTGTGGTGAAACACGGTGCTATACTTCTATCAGTTATATCATGTTACAGAGGACGTGATATTACAGATGCCTAAAATTTTTTTCACCCTAGGTGAAAAAAAACAGAACGAATTACCAATCAAATGAGGTTATCGTCTAAGGTCTTAAGGTGTTGTTTTATTGTTGTTGTTTCCACATAGAATTGTTCATAGCTGTGTAGGTCTGGGTTGTTCGTCTTTCAGGACATGTCAAATAATGATAAGGACATATACGTGTATGCCAAGCATACACAATGAAGTTTGCCATGTGTTTGATACATGTACCCTAAATATCTTGTGACTGAATTTGCAAATATTTGAACAACTGCTTCTTTTACTCATTATTCAATCTGTGGGTCATAAGCATTTCAGAACCAAGTTGCACTTTTCAATGGCAAAAAGTAAAAAAATTATAGATAGATTAATAATTAAAAATAATTATCATCATTAGGTACAGCCATAAGGTTTAGTTTACTTTTATTTTTTATATTTATATTTA
Source organism: Helostoma temminkii (assembly GCA_900302695.1). NCBI lineage: Eukaryota > Metazoa > Chordata > Actinopteri > Anabantiformes > Helostomatidae > Helostoma > Helostoma temminkii. The sequence continues at coordinate 23,674 of OMLM01008020.1, forward strand.
GTTTCATTGTTTTCATTACATCAAGACAACTGGGGGTGTGTTTCTTGAGACTTCCTATGTGCTTGGAAGCCTGTCTATAAAAATCAGTGGCAACCAGTCCTGACATTGCACACAGGTAGTGCTGTTTCCAAGGAAACAGCTAGACATTTGAAGCATCTCCACAGAAATTGTTTCCAAAGCATGACTTGGTTGATCAGATTGGCAACGTTGGAACAGAACTCCCTAAGAGTGTCCTCAAACAGTCTGTCAACGAGTCCCATTGCCTGGGCTTATTTCAGTGAAATTTCATTATGGAAAATCTATTTCCCGTTAAAGGCTAAGATTAGGTCAGAGTAGATATCCAATCAGTGTGGTTCAGCTCAAAAATGGACTCACCATGGCGGCTGCCATCATGACTATCATCTCTGTTGCAGTGTCATTGTTATAAGCAGTAGTGTCACATTTGCATTTAGCTAGAAACCAACATTTTAGTCCTATTTTGGGTATCTATGTTATTATTTTCAAAAAGAAAATGATACCACTCTTTGATTCCCTGCAATTATTCGCTCATTATCTTCATTCCATTCTCCTTTTTTTATCATTCCAGCACATTATCATTCTCTTTATTATTTATTGTCTAATGAATAACTCAAAATTGTATTGTGTCTAATGTGTCTAATAGTGTTAATTGGTGATTATTTTTGGTAGCACTGTATGATATGATGATGATGAACAAGATTGTTTGTTTCTAGCTACAATGAGCATTCTGTCAGTTGCAGTTCTATGGCCAATGTCCAGCATGCAGTGCAGCGTGACATACTATTCCTAATCCAGCAACGTAGGCGGCAGCATGTTGGATGACAACACAGAGGAGTTGGCCTCTAAAAGTAACTCAGTGTCCTTAATATGGAATATGGATTTGGACTTTCCAAAATTAATACAATGCGCAGTTGGCAAGTCAAATGGCAACACAACAATCCTTTTTTTAAAAGGAGTATAGTGACTAACAGTCAAACAGTGAGAGCACCCCACTGCATCAGTCACCACTTCACAGTCAGTGGCTACAAGGCCAAACTCTAGCAAAAAGGCACTCTGTATGACTGGACAAGGCCCTAGAAGGAGTTAACTGTCGCAGTGACATTTATGATAGCTATAAAACTGGAAGATGATGGTTTCAAAACACTGCTAGTTGATCTGTGATACCCAGCTGCAAATATTTTTTCAACATGGCTATTCCATGACAAGACTCAACGTAAAATTCTAAATGTACAGTTTTTTGATGCAGCAACTGTTATCATTTCTGTTATGGTTCTGTTTTGTCACCTGTAAGGCTGTATTATTTGAAATAGAAAAATCTGTTCAATTTTAAAGCTCAGTAATTCGCAAAGAAGTCTTAAAAACCAACATGGAAAAAAAATATAAAAATTATAAAAATAAAATGATTTATTATGATACTGATCATATGATGAAAACATTTGAATATTTTTGCCATATCTCCCACCCCTAATTGTGGAGTGTTTTGCACAAATTTATGTACGTATGTATGTATTCACAAATTCTATGTACACTTACTGTTTCAGAACTCTAGACATATATTAGCATTTTTATATTAGTGCAGCGTCATATAAAACACAGCTTTGGTTAATGAAAATGTATACAGTTGTGCATGGCCATTACCTTCCTAGGGAGCCATTTCACAATTTTTCATTCTGACAATGCAATGGAGGATTTAAAGCTACAACAGGCAGGCAGAATGGTAGACAAGAGAATAAATACTGTCTCCTAAATCTTACAACGTTAGATTAAAAAAATATTGATTACACCATCATCATTTATTCTTGAGAGGCAAAACTTAACATGCCCCAATTGATCACTAGTTCAGCAGCAGTGCTGAAACATGTTGTCTATTTGTTTGTCACGGATAATGCATATTAATTAGTAGAACTGTCAGAACAACATGTTAATTTAGATTAATCACAGAAAAAAAAAATATGCGTTAAAAAAATGTATGCTAATGTATGCTCACGTTTTGTTGTGCACTTTAATCTGGCGCTTGAGAATAAGAAAACAGATGTAGCTGTGCTATGTGAATTTCAGCATCAGAGAGGCATGGAAAGCAGCAAGGGGAGAGAGAACATTAATTCATGCCAAAAACGCACATCACAGTATGCTCTGCAAATAAGATGGGGATAGGTAAATAGCAAAAAGGTCTATGAACATATGCCCAGGGAGTAGAGGTGCTGCAGCATTCCAGCCTCTCCGCATGTGGGCAGACGGAGCTTATTTTGCTAGTTTGTAAAATACATAATTTCTACATTTACATTTTAATTTCAGACATATTCTGTCAGAGGGCCATCTGCATCTGCTGACATAACATCAGAAGAACTGGGGGTGAGGCTGAATGATGCATTATCAGCCCATTCTGGTCTACCTCCTCAATGCAAAGTATTTAGTAGTGAACCGGAGCCAGAGCCAAAAGCTCAAAGAGAAGCAGGCTACATGTATGTCAGTTACAAAATTCAGCCTATCCAATCCACTGAAAAGATTGTACAACAAGATCTGTGCACCACCTGAACATGAATTTGTTTTCATTCATTCATTCATCATTTTCACATATCAAAAACTGCAACAACATTCACTGCAATGCATATATTGTTTATATTTTAATGTCATCTCAATAGCATTATTTGTATTATTATTATTTTATAAAATAGTCTTGTAAAAGATATTT
>OMLM01008021.1:12661-38715 GCA_900302695.1 Helostoma temminkii
TTTTAGAGAGAAAAAAAAAAACTGTATAAAAAAAAATCCCAGAAATTATTACTCAAGAAATAGCAGAGCAGGATGTCTGTTGCTCAAAAAGGTGCTGTGACTAAAATCAATCAATGCCACAAATTAAAATGAATATGTGAGTGGATGCTTGTGTACTTGTGTGGGTGAGTCAAAGAACAGCACTACTCAGCCTCCTCTCTGAAACCATCCAGAAGTTATACAATACGCCCCCCTGGGAATGGGACTCGCTCACTTTAAATGTGCTCATGCATTATGGTTTTCATCTAATCCAAGAGGGAACAAAATCTCAAAACTATTCATATCTTATTTTCACTATCTAATCTTGTTTGTCTGCTAACATTGCAGCCGTTTCCTGAAGGTCAAATGCAGATTTTTCCACATTGCAAGATGAAATGAAATTGTGGAAACATACAATACAGTACACTAAACTATCAGAAAGTTTTAACGCAGTTTGGCCTAATTATAACCCAGAGATAGATTCAAAGGTTGAACTTAAAGCCTCCTATAGTACAGTACTGTAGGATTTGAAGATTTGTAACTTTAGTGACTTCTAGTGGTATGAGTATAGTTAGAAATGAATGAGCTAAAAGCATGACAGACTGCACCAACGCTCACCAAGACTACAATTTATTTCTACTACAATTACAAACTACAATGGAAGTAGTTTAAGCTAAATATTATATTCATCCCAAATGAATGGCAGCTCCCACTCCCCAGCACGCTCAAAATGCATCTTTATTCTGAAAAGCCTGAACTGTATAATCAAATCTGTGGGATTCTTTAAACACAGACCTAATCAAATGAAATGACATGTTACCACAGCAGCACAACTGCTACATACAAGCATCTCACATGAAAGCATCTCAGCAGTGCATGTATTTATTATAGTGACTTTTGTCTGACTGTCTGGTGGTATTAGTGCCTGAGAGCAGTTGTTATCCTCCTATCTGTTGTATTTTTAGACAAGAACTCCATGGACTTTCTGGAGCAGATGCTAACAGCTAACGTTAGTATCATTATGGCAGCTTTGCTTACTAGCAAATGTGCAAGTTTGTTTATGCGGGTATTGGCCTATAAGACTAAACAGCGTTGATTAACATTAGTGACACCTTGTAAATTGGTTTAAGAAGCCTTTAAAGATAAATAATATGAGCACATTTTTGATTAGCACTATTCATGTTAGCATTAGCCTTACCACCTCATGTAACCGCACATTTGACATGTTCAGGTGCTGTACAGAGGAGAAGTCATTTGCATTTTAGAAACAGTTAGAGCCCAAAAGGCTGCACCTGCCCATATTAAAATAAGTGATAAAAGAATTATTTTTTTGACTGAAGTTATGGTTCTTAACCAAAGGATTAAACAACTAATAAAAAATCAAAAATTGTTTGAATTGAAAAAGGGCTAGAGCGACATGATGGTGTAGTGGTTAGCACTGTTGCCTCACAGCAAAAAGGTCCTGGGTTCGATTGTGGTAAGTAAGTGCACCCCTACAAATCTTTGACTGTGGTCTGTTAAGTACAATGAAATATTTAAAGACTATTGCCAACTGTTTCCTTGTAATATTTATAAAAACTGCAAATCTGCCATAGTCTGCTCAAATGAAGTAGTCTGTTTGCACTCCCACAGTGTAAGATATGTTAACATTGTGGAAAAAACAAATTATTATTATTATGCTCATCTCTCCATTGTGCCTGTGTTATACAATTAATTCTGTGTTTTAATTCCATTTGTTCTATTGTTTGTATTTTAATTGTCCTAATATTTACCTTCACATTTTAGGCTTTGGGGAACCAAATGAGATAATTGGGTTGTGTTCCTTTGTGTTTGTTTCTGAAATGGATTATTCTTATATTCATATTATCTGAAGTATGTGGTATTAAGTAGAACTTATAGTTTCTTCTAAAGGTCATACAGTTCTCAAGGAAGGATAAACATACAGTACTTTGTTTTTTAACAACACTGTGTAATCCTTTATGCTTTTGTTGAGCTAAACACATGGCTGCAGAGCAAAGGAAGTACAGTGAATACAGACTTACTTGAGCAGTGGACAATTTCTCAAAACTTTAGGTAAATATTTCAGGCAATCAATCTGTGACTTGATGATACCTGTAAGCAGTCTTTTTAGTTAGATGACGCTGTGGAGCACTAGTAGTGCGTGACTAAGTAGTTAGTGTCGCCTTATGACAGGTCTGCACTGAGCCCTTCACACCGCTGGCTGAGAGTCACACCACAGCTTAAGTCCGTGACCTGGCCTGCTATCTAAGAAAGAGAAAGAGTATTTTTAGCTGTAGGATGGGACTGGATGGGCTGCTTATTGATGCAACAGAAGGCTAATGGAAATAGGGTTTAATTCCTGCTGTCAATCCCCTTGTATTTAGCGGTCCAAATCAGGAATGCTGTGCAGATATGTTTGTGCAGTGTGTGTTTCTGGTGCAAACATATCTCTTTTGCAAACATATCGCTTTTTTTACTTTTACATTTCTGCATTTGCTTTCTCAGCATCATAAAATACAACCTAGTTGTCAAGGGCAGAAAGAGACACCGAGAGAGAGAGAGAGAGAGAGAGAGAGAGAAGCTCAGTTGGGATCAAGCTCCCCTTTTTCCTCTAGGCCCCCCTCTCTCTCTCTCTCTCTCTCTCTCTCTCTCTCTAAAGGTTGGCCATTAGAAATCACAATAATAGGTGAGAACCTCCCCCCAGCTCTGCCTGGGAGTGTCCTGGGATAATAGGAGCAGGGACACCTAGTACCATCACACAGAGGACACACAGACACAGGGAAGTAGGCTGGAAAACTGGAGAGACCAGGCAGTGACTGCTTGTCATGGCACACAAACATGGGCATGGAAGAGAAAGGGTGAGTTGCCACTGATCCATCACTGGGAACACATGTAGCACATTTATTCAGGTGTTCCACAGTCATGGTTGGTGTGTCAGAAGTTTTCTGTTTTCTTTTTGAAATTGTGTTGTTAAACTGTGGGTTTTTTTTTTTTTACAGAAATGCTTTTCATGCAACAAAAGTGTTGAAATTTAGGTGGAAGTGCAATCAATCACCTTTGCCAGAGATTACTGTGTATGTGTAGTAGTGAGAGTGTTTAAGTAAGACAGAGTAATTCATCATTTATTGGAAGAATGTTTTTCTTAATGATGTAACCAGAAGAAAATGATTCTGATGTGTTAAGGAAGACTGAGGAACAATGCTGAAATTCAAGAAAAACTCAAAACTCAAGAGTGCAGACTAATGCAAAGTGTGTGAGATAGAGCACACGTTAAATTGTGAAAACAGAGACACGCAGAGCTCCCCTCAGTTCACACTGTCTCACAAGCTTCTTGAGTTTCTTTATACTGACACAGTAGATTGTTGAAGGCCAGGTGCCCATGGAAAGACGGATCGTGAAAATAATACTTAGTGAATAAAGTTCTACTGTTTTAGCCATTTCTGCCGCAATTACTTTATTTTAAATAAATAGAACTTATAGCAGTAATGAATTTAGGTGATACACATTTATTTAGTCTAATATAAATCAAAAGTAGTACAGCTGTGTTAAGGTATTTCCTTAAAGATTGTAAATTATTTTGGTGCAGGTCTTATGAACCTTTCAGCTTACTCTAACCTTTGTGTTGTGAAAACCAGGTACCTAAGTCATGTATGCCACTTTTACTCAGTCATGGGCATACGCTTCTCAGTGTCTTGTTTCAAAGTGGAAATCATGTGTCACATGTTTTACATTAGTATTGTTTTAATGTTGTCATAATCATTAGACTTCACCTTTAAGAAATGAAGGAAGGCTGACATCTGTTTGTGAAGTGCACATCACACTCAAATGTTACACAATTCACTGTAGTTGTCGGTTTATGTCAGGCATTCATGTGTTACTGGATTTATCAGTTGTGTGTTGTGTCAACTCTGCTGGCCTGCACATTAGTTTTTAGTCTAAACATATTCTATGGACATCTAAAATAAAAGAACATCCTGCAGCATTATCTCAATGAATTAAGATATTTGACAGGATTTATCTAGGAGACAACATTTTAGCAGGAGACTGAAGGTGTGTAGAAATTTAAGGATAGCCACAAAAGCACATTAAGACTGTCAAAATAAAACAAATATTCTGAAAACCAAAGCAATACTACAGTACTCCAAGATAACATCTCATAGCAGCCACAATAGGTAAAGAATAAAGTTAGGAAAATGAATATAGGAAGAAAAGATTTAAGAAAAAATAGTGTGCATGCCCCCTTGCATTAACAAGATATTCTGCCAATTTTTGATTACATGACACATAATAAAATGTGAGAAGGACAGTGACTGAGCAGTCATGCATAGCAGGTTTCCGTGCAACACCTCATCAGGCTTTTAGGAACATTACTGTTCCTTCTATGCAAGATAATGTTATTACTTCACACTAAATTGAAATAAGTGCTAAACCCACAATAGTGGATCTGTTGCCAGAATCAGTTCACAGTGATATACAGATCATTTGAATTCATACAATAACCATAGGGTTAAGGTTTGGATGTTGTGACAACTTGCACATAAGTTATTTCAGTAAAGTGCTGAGCATTATGGCACTATTTTATACATAGTGCCAGGTGCAAGCACAGTTGAAGTTACGTATAGTGTTGTTCCACCTGGGCGTCAGAGTATGTAAAAAATTAAGCATCTGCATTTTAGGGTGAGAGTGTTTCTTCCTAATCTACATTTGCAGTTTATAAATGTAGATCTACAGACTCCTCACAGTCCTTACTGAACCAGGATTATGCCCCTCTACTGATTCTGTTGTTCAGCCAGACTGTTAACGGTGGTAAAATGAGAGGATTGGTGGACACAAACTGTCAAATTCATAATAAGCACTGGGTTTTATTTAAACACTTTACATTTCTGCATTTGCAGAAACACTTTCTGTGGTTTGATACAGTGATGCCAAAGACTGGACAACTGAGAATTAATTCTTCTATTAAAACCTAGTCCAGAAAACATCTGAGCTAGCCGTGTGCTGTTTTACTTTATGTGTTTCCAGGTCTTTAATCTTGGGCCCTTTGAAGGGTTGGGGTGACACAGTGAATCACACTAACAACTGAAGCCTGTGTATTTGAACAAAGCAAGCACAGATAACGGAGGGAGCATCTATAAATAGACATCAGCTCCCTTCTTCCTGATCCACCTGTGATGTACTGTAACAGGCTCAGGTGATTTACCTTTGAAAGGATGGTTTTAGTATCTGAAACAGAGAGAGTCCAAATATAAACTACAGTGAATAAACAGCCTCTTCACTGCCCTGAACTCAATGCTGACACTGTCCTGAAATGTCCTAAAACATCTTTAAATGTATGGATCGTTCAGATTTTTATGTTTATGCTGTTTTGTCCTGGTTCTGTCCAGATCCAGTTTGCGAATGCAGAGGACAAACAGGAATTCAGCAAGTATCCTACTAAGGCAGGCCGCCGCTCCCTTTCTCGGTCCATCTCACAGTCCTCCACAGACAGCTATAGTTCAGGTACTAAAAGTTTCCTTCCACTTCCATGAGACAATAAAACTAGAAATTTGTCAGTTAGAAAAATGTATACTTTATGTAATTTTTAATGTGCACATATCATATTAACAATATAGACTCATCCATAAAAACAGCACATAGAAGCTAAGATACTAAATAAAGTCACATATGTATATATTTGCAATAGAGAGGCACGTAGCTTCACTTTTCACATTAATATTATTTCATAATAATTGATTTTATAATTGAAAAATTGCATATTATTTTCCTTAATAGTGACCTTTTGTGTTCTCCGTTTCTCAGCTGCGTCTTACACCGACAGCTCCGATGATGAAACCTCCCCCCGGGACAAAACTCAAGTCAACACCCATGGCAGCAGTGACTTCTGTGTGAAGAACATCAAACAGGCTGAATTTGGCCGCAGGGAAATTGAAATTGCAGAACAAGGTATAATCTCCATCACTGGCACACTGTGGGCCTGAGATGATTGTGTTTTTCCACTTCTAAGTAGAAAATAGTTTATAACATAAATTTTTGGTTCAGAGTTGATCTTGAATACATAGGATTTGTCATGGCATCCTTTTTCCTGCTCAGAGAGGAAAGTGTGTATATTAAGTTTCAGTATTACATGTTGGTTTCCCAGGATCTGATGTTTTTATAATACAGCCTGATCGTTGCCATTAATACGTAAAGACTTCTGAGCTACCTGTTGTCACTTTGTTCCCAGATATGTATTGCATGTGATCCATTTTTGGGCTTTAACACTATTTGATAAAGGTGCATTGCTCTTGAATCCATAACTGCTTGTGACCCAAGTGTCAATATTATTCTGGAAACATGATCAAAGTTGTTTTTGTTTTGATACCTTCATCTCAAGTGTAGTGTTTTTTGTGTACTCCTCTTCTGTTTTTCTGGCTGTTTACCTTAACCATGTGGGTGATAAGTAGGCATGAGTGCCAGACAAGTGCTTATGAGGCTCAAAGCTTCGTCTGCAACAGCTGCTGCTGGCAATGTTTTTCAGTCAGTCTCCATTTTACATTCACTGCAGTTCTACCTTGTAGGGAGGGCTTATTTTTGTACTAAAAATGGTTTGCCGTTCTTGTCTTGTCCCAAATAAAACCCGACCTATATGTTCCTTTAATGTCCTGCAACTTGTGTGTTTGTCTCCAGACATGTCTGCCTTGATCTCTTTGAGGAAGAGAGCCCAGGGGGAGAAGCCACTGGCTGGGGCGAAGATAGTGGGCTGTACCCATATTACTGCTCAGACAGCAGTACGTCTTATTATTATTTTCAGCGCAGATCACTGTCATAGTTACTTTTTTCCCTTATTCATCTTAACCTTCATTTGTATCTGCAACCATCATTCCCTTTTAGGTCCTGATTGAAACTCTGGTAGCCCTTGGGGCCCAGTGTCGTTGGACCGCCTGTAACATCTACTCCACTCAGAATGAGGTGGCTGCTGCTCTTGCTGAGACAGGTAAGAGCCTGTGCTCTTTAAGGCCAGCATTACACGATATCTCTACCTTTAACTTGGTTGCTTGCCTTTAGGCCCCATCATGGATGGATGACACCTCTTCTCCCCTGCTGTCTGTTTTTGCCATTAGCTTTGTATGTTTTGCTTCTTGCAGGTGTGCCTGTGTTTGCATGGAAGGGTGAGTCAGAGGATGACTTCTGGTGGTGTATTGATCGCTGTGTCAACACTGACGGCTGGCAGGCCAATATGGTATCAAGTGACAGTTCCGAAATAAATTTAACACCAAACTCAGTCTTGTCGTGCTGTTAACTCTCATTCATTTCTTTTGTTAGATCCTTGATGATGGCGGAGATTTAACACACTGGGTCTACAAGAAGTATCCTAGTGTCTTCAAGAAAGTCCGGGGCATTGTAGAGGAGAGTGTCACTGGGGTGCACAGGTGTGATGAGGCTGAGATTAGAGGATTTTTTTTAAGAAAATGGGACTTGAAGAAAGATAATTATAGTACAATTGGTATCTATTTTTGTGTTTTTTTGGGGGGGTTAATGGTAACACTTTTACTCGCTGCTTTTTTCATAGCAGTTGGGACACAAGGCGTTTTTGTTGTTGATAGATTGTGGATGATGGCTGTGACAGTACAATTATAAGAATGGGTTTATCAAAAATGAAATTATGTAATTGACATATCGTCACTGAGATTTAGATCCTTTTTATTTTGCTTGAGGTGTTTGCATGATTTTGTTCTCTAGATGGAGCTGAACTAAAACCAAACCTAGCAGTCGACAAAAGCAGTCACTACTGAATCATATGTATTATGTTAGCACAAACGTATCGGGCACTTATGTAAGTCATGTTAGTATTAATACGTGCTGATGATGTAAATCGTCTCTTGTTAGCTTGAGCCCATGTAAGAAACATGACAAAGCTCGTTTGCAGGTCAGCTGTGAATGTACAACTCTCAGTGGAATCAATTAGCCAGACGTTGTGGAAATCTTAAGGAGCTCAGTTTGTGTGTGGTTATGTGCATGTGTAATGTGCGCTCATATCTGCCTGAACATGTTTCCTCATGTGTCCTTTCAGATTGTACCAACTGTCTAAGGCTGGCAAGCTGTCCGTCCCTGCCATGAACGTGAATGACTCAGTCACCAAGCAGAAGTTTGACAACCTTTACTGCTGCCGTGAATCTATTCTGGATGGGTGAGGAGAAATCATTGCCCCTAAAGCCAGCCATTGCAAACATGCTGTGATATTGTGTAACTCTTATTTGTGCCATTTTGCTTGTTCCTGCCAGGTTGAAGAGAACCACAGATATAATGTTTGGAGGGAAACAAGTCGTTGTATGTGGTTATGGAGAGGTGAATCTCTACTTTAGATGGAATGACTGGATGTTTACTGATGCAGTTTTTTGCACATTATGTAGTTCCGTAATGCACTTTCCTTTGTTCTGTAGGTGGGAAAAGGCTGCTGCACTGCTCTCAAGGCCCTTGGAGCCATTGTGTGCATCACAGAGATTGACCCCATTTGTGCCCTGCAGGCATGGTGAGTCACTAACCATTACCATTCAGCACTCCTCCCTCAGTAAATGTGCTCCCTATCTTTTGTCTCTGTTGTGCACTGATTTAACTGTGGTGTGAAAATATGTGTATCATGTATAATTGTCAGTAGTTTTCACTCTGTGTGTCTTAAACTAATAAAATATCTTTTCATGTGTCCACTAAGCATGGACGGTTTCCGAGTGGTCAAGCTGAGTGAGGTCATTCGACAGATGGACGTGGTGATAACTTGCACTGGTACTCTCCCTCACACAGTGTCATCAATTACTTCTGCTTTGATAGTCACAGTGTTTGCAGAACACAAATACATGTCTTGTTTAAATACTTCAGTAGAGGTGTTTGGAATAAAATGAAAATTGTCATCTCAATTCTGAAATATCGTGTGGGTCAGTCTGCTACTCAGACAGAGGCATAATATATATTTATATGTACTTTTAAATCCACTGCTATGACATTAACTAATTTTCCCCATCTGCACTTACACTTCACTGTTGTTTTCCTTTAAATGTAGGCAACAAGAACGTTGTTACCAGAGAACAGCTTGACCGTATGAAGAATGGCTGCATCGTCTGCAACATGGGACACTCTAATACAGAGATTGATGTGGTAATGCAGCTCTTTAATGTTTAGGATATAAGGCGATTTGGATGTTTTTTTTACTTTGACACCACACAGAGTGAGGAAACGCCAGTGGAAGTTTGGATGCATGTCAAACAAATATTACTGTAATTTTCCTTTGTCATATTTGCATCAGCGTGGTGCGGCTGTTTCCAGTTTTACTGCATCAAGTCTTTCTCTGGCTTTATTGGCAAATTGAGAAACACAGAGTCCCTCCATTTTAAGGAGAAATCTATCTTTATATCTTTCTCCCTCTTTAAAAAAAAAAAAACTAACTAAGGGTATCTTTAAGGGCAGACACTGGATGAATTTTCATTTTTCTTGTATCTTTTATGTTCTGTTATTCTTTGAGTTCTCTTTGCAGTTTTCCTAGATATCCTTTTTTGCAGACATGTTAACTAATAAATCACCTTCACGTTACATAGGGTCACTCCTCTAACCTTCATTATTTACCCTTATCTACCTCTTATGTCCTCAGGCGAGTCTCCGCAGCCCTGAGCTGACCTGGGAGAGGGTTCGCTCTCAGGTTGACCACATCATCTGGCCTGATGGAAAGAGAGTTATAATGCTGGCAGAGGTAATGTCCTTTAAGGGCACTATATGCTATATACCCAAAAGCATTAAAATAATAAAATTAGCTTTAAGACATGTAAAGGATTTAAATGTTCCAATTGCATAATAATGGCATTTTTGAAATGTGAAATATTGACAAGTGTCAGGATAATCTTATTGCATACAAGGTAAAAATCCTTATAATTCAGCATTAGTCTGGGTAACAAGCACATATAAAAAGGCTTACACATATATCATCAGCAACATATTTTCATGTTTTTGTGTCACCGTTTAACTTGCTGTTGCTTCAGTTTGCCTGAATCTGAAAAACATCAGATTCAACTGTGCATATCATACATGTGTTCTGTTATTTTTCAGGGCCGCCTCTTAAATCTGAGCTGCTCCACAGTGCCTACATTTGTGTTGTCTATCACCGCCACCACTCAGGTTAGTACTTTGTACTTTTGTACTAAGTGCTTCAATTTGACCCTGCTGTTCTGTAGTAATATGTAGTTTTCTGGCCTCTTTTAGTCATTATGTTGTCTGTACCATCTGTAGGCCCTGGCACTGATTGAGCTGTTCAATGCTCCAGAGGGACGTTACAAACAGGATGTGTATCTTCTGCCTAAGAAGATGGGTAAGAGTCAACTTTATTTACATAAACTATTTTTATTATAACTTTATAAAAATCATGTAGCAAAATTAGTAGCAAATGTACAGTTTCAAGGTGCACACTTTAAATTTTGTACTACTTTACTTGTATTGCTGATATGAGACTTCTAGTCTAATATCCCTCCACTCGTATATGCACTTTTTCTCAAAAAAATGAAGGGAACACATAATTTCAATGTAATTCCAAGTCCATCACATTTCTGGGATATCAACCTGTCCAATTAGGAAGCAACACCGATTGTGAATCAATTTCACCTGCTGTTGTGCAAATGGAACAGGTGCAGGTGGAAATTAGAGGCAATTAGCAAGACAACCCCTATAAAGGAATGGTTCTGCAGGTGGTGGCTACAGACCATTTCCCTGTCCTCGCCGTAGGAGGACAACAATCCAGCAGGAGGACCGCTATCTACTACTTTGTGCAAGGAGGAACAGAATGAGCACTGCCAGAGCTTTACAAAATGACCTCCAGCAGGCCACTAATGTGCATGTTTCTGGTTTAACTGTAAGAAACAGACTCCATGAGAGTGGTATGAGGGCCCAACGTCCACAAGTGGGGCCTGTGCAGCCCAACACCGTGCAGGCTGATTGGCATTTGCCAGAGAACACCAGGATTGGCAGATTCGCCACTGGCGCCCTGTGCTCTTCACGGATGAAAGCAGGTTCAGACAGAAGTGACAGAGTCTGGAGACGCTGTGAAACGTTCTGCTGCCTGCAATATTCTCTAGCATGACTGCTTTAGCTGTGGGTCAGTGATGGTCTGGGGAGGCATTTCCTTGGAGGGCTGCACAGACCTCTATGTGCTAGCCAGAGGTGCCCTGACTGCCATTAGGTACCGGGATGAGATCCTTAGACTCATTGTAAGACCATATGCTGGTGCAGTGGGCCCTGGGTTCCTTCTGATGCATGACCTGATGCTAGGTCTCATGTGGCTGAAGTGTGTCAGCAGTTCCTGCATAATAAAGGCACTGATGCTATGGACTGACCTGCCCGTTCCCCAGACCTGAATCTAATCGAGCACCTTTGGGACATCATGTCTTGTTCCATCCACCGACGCCACGTCACACCACAGACTGTCCAGGAGTTGACTGATGCTCTGATCTAGTCTTGGAGGAGATCCCTCTGGAGAACATCCGTCGTCTCATCAGGAGCATGCCCAGATATTGTTGAGAGTGCATACAGCCACGTGGAGGCCACACACACTACTGGGCCCCATTTTGAATTGTCTTAAGGAATTTCCATATAAGTTGGATCAGCCTGTGATATGACTTTTCCACTTTTATTTTGAGTATGATTCTGAATTGAGACCTCCATGGGATAATGATTTTGATTTCCATTGATCAATTTTTATGTTATTTTGTTCTCAACACATTCCACTATGTAATAAATAAAGATTTTCAACTGGAACATTTCATTCATCCAGATCTAGGATGTGTTATTTAAGTGTTCCCTTTATTTTTTTAACAGTGTATATAAATTGTTTATATGTACTATATATGTACATTTAGGAAACTAAGACTGAAACAGTCTTTATATTCTTGCATACCCAGCTAATAAAACTGATTCTGATTCTGATGTGTAGCTGCTTGTTGCCATCTTGTGACTTGACATTAAACTGACAAAATCCAGGAAAGCAAAAACGACACTTTTTAATTTTACGTTGTAATCTGTATCCTCCAGATGAGTATGTGGCCAGTTTGCACTTACCAAACTTTGATGCCCATCTGACAGAGCTGTCTGATGAGCAGGCCAAGTACATGGGCCTCAACAAGAATGGCCCCTTCAAACCTAATTATTACAGGTAGGTGTCAACTAGTGTATAGCTATTTTTATTTTTTTTATATTTTTTTTATTTTAAGCATATTCTATATTTTTACCATTGTTTGTTAGTATAATAAATCTACATGTGTACAATAACATTTCATTTTGTTTACAGGTATTAATGCAAGGGTCTGATGGTGTGATTCTCAACACATAGTTGCCCTGGGATAAACAAAGAAATCTATTTTATTTTCTAAATTGCTACATAATGGAGGATTATTTTACTTATGCTCAATGTAACTTCAGACATACTGTAGAGTTAAATATACATAAATATAAGACATAGACGTTAGGAAGCATAAAATGTATAACCAACTAACATTTTACATCTTGTCATGCTTAAAACAAAGCCTGGTTGCATGCTTTCACATGTATGTAATTATTTAGTTGCTACTGCTTATGTTATTAGATCACAGAGCTGTTGATTTGTTTGTTTACCCTATTCACGCACAGTGCCAAATAATGGCCATAAGAATGAAACAGAAGATACCATCTATGTCTTGTCTGTCGGTGGCATTAAGATTTTATTAGTACATTCCACAAGCCAGAGTTTAGTGTGAGGCACAACAAACTCTGTATTACAATGTACATTATTTTAGAAATGTTTTGTTTTATATGTGTTGAATGGTATCTGCATACATGCCCTAAAAGGTAACATCCAGTCATCCTTTTCATTTCAACTATGTACTGTGATGACATATAATACTTATTATATAAACAAATTAGGCCATTTTAAATTCCTGACTCATGGTGTTGACATTTAACACTCACCCTAAAATGATCTTAAACCACCCAGCACTTCTCTTGAACACATGAACAGTAAATGACAGTTTGTGATGACTCAGCATATGTCAAAAAGTAACAGACTGTATGCATTCCTAAAAAGGAAGTCAGATGAGGCTGAGAAAAAGGGGGCAAGTATTTTCAAACTACTATAACTTTCCTCATGATACCAAATTTCCATTTGCTCACTCAAATTCCAGCAATGGTCCCTCTCCCTGAGGAGTATTTTGACTGGATAATACCTCTAAGGTCATGATATGAAAGTGCCTTTTAAACCATTTACAGCATGAGAATATAACTACTGACTTTAATTAAATGAACATTCCTTTTTGTAAAGCCACATTTGTTAGTGGTACATTTAATGTCTTCCTTCCACCGCTTCTGGTAATAAGTGTAACTATAATGTATGAGCTATTATACTTTGTCATATGATTGTAACTGTTAATTTGATTAAACCTAAAGAAATGTTTCATGTGATCAGAATGCACAGATGTATGTAAAAAAAATACATTACGTCAGCAATAAAGCAAATCCTTTTAACAGAGAAAACATGAAGTCATTTTATAACATTTATAACTTCAAATGTCATTTTCAATGCGAGTTGCTGGGGTACTTGCATTAAATATTTAATGGATTAAGCTGGCATTCATGACTGCTAACTACATAGCTTTACCACATAGAGCCTTACTGCCACATTCTCTACACTGTGTTCCCTCACAGTCGGCACGGCTGGCTAAGCATTCAACTACTGTCCCACTCTGGAATATTCTCCAGCTCTCGCACACCAGAACAGCTACACTAGTTGCTAATATTAACAATCGAGTCACTGAGCTTGGAGGAGGAGGGGGACTGGGAGTCTTCTGGAAACCTGGATAGAACTATATAAGCAACAGGCCTGAGTCAGTCCAGGCATAACTCAAAAGAAACACTGAGACAAAAGCTGACACAAAGGGAACTACGCAGTGATACTGTGCTGAGATCCTTCAACATCTCTGAGCAACACAGCTTATAACTGAAGGTAAGTTGAAATTATCTCTTTAATCTACATTCCTTAAACGCTGATATTGACATTGCAATTGTTCTATTTTATTGTATATCTCTTCATTACACTGTATAAACAGCTCCATTTTGAGAATGTGACTATAGAAAAATATAGTAAATACTTCAAACTTGTTATATGGGTAACTTTGTCATAGAAAATAATAAATAATATAAGTTTTATTGTAGATGTGAGGTATTACATTACTCACATTTGTGAGGCAGATCCCTTGACTGGTGAAAAAGAAACATCTGAAATTGAATTGACCATAATAATTGGTATAGCAAGATTTAATCAGTATAGCTAAATTCAAAATTAGAAATGTTGTCAACAATATAATGTCATCTAATACAACAACAGTGCAGCCTCACACAAAGCAGAAATGCTACTTTCATTTCCACACTTGCCTGTAAAAGAAAATGTCAAAAAAGGTATAATACTGCACCACTATAAACTGTAAAATGATGATTATTTGCAATATTAATATTAGTGACATCAACCATTTAGTAATTTTTTTGGATGATTCCAGTGGTACATAAAATTCTTAAATGATCTCTGACTAACTCTTCTAGGAAATTGAAACAAACAAGCAAGATGTCTGCTAAAGGAATATCCATTGGCATTGATCTTGGCACCACCTATTCTTGTGTTGGGGTTTTCCAACATGGCAAAGTGGAAATCATCGCCAACGACCAGGGCAACAGGACGACTCCCAGCTATGTGGCTTTTACTGACACAGAGAGACTCATTGGTGATGCAGCTAAGAACCAGGTCGCCATGAACCCTTCCAACACCATCTTTGATGCCAAACGACTCATTGGGAGAAAGTTTAATGAACCTGTTGTCCAATCAGACATGAAACTCTGGCCCTTTAAGGTGATCAATGATAATGGAAAGCCAAGAGTCCAGGTGGAGTACAAAGGTGAGACCAAGGCGTTCTACCCAGAAGAAATCTCTTCCATGGTCCTGGTAAAAATGAGAGAGATAGCTGAGGCCTACCTGGGACAGAGTGTGTCAAATGCAGTCATCACAGTGCCAGCTTATTTCAATGACTCTCAGAGGCAAGCCACCAAGGACGCAGGTGTAATTGCTGGACTGAATGTTCTGAGGATAATAAATGAACCCACAGCAGCAGCCATTGCCTACGGTTTGGACAAAGGCAAAAGTGGAGAGCGCAATGTGCTCATCTTTGATCTTGGTGGTGGCACCTTTGATGTGTCCATCCTGACCATTGAGGATGGTATATTTGAGGTGAAAGCCACAGCAGGAGACACACACCTTGGCGGGGAAGACTTTGACAACCGCATGGTCAACCACTTTGTAGAGGAATTTAAAAGAAAGCACAAGAAGGACATCAGCCAGAATAAGAGAGCAGTAAGGAGGCTGCGTACAGCTTGTGAGAGAGCGAAAAGGACCCTGTCCTCCAGCACCCAGGCTAGCATCGAGATTGACTCTCTTTTTGAGGGCATCGACTTCTACACTTCCATCACAAGGGCTCGTTTTGAGGAGCTCAACTCTGAGCTCTTCAGGGGAACACTCGAGCCAGTTGAGAAAGCCCTGCAAGACGCCAAGCTGGATAAGTCCAAGATCCATGAAATTGTTCTGGTAGGTGGTTCCACACGGATTCCCAAAATCCAGAAGCTCTTGCAGGATTTCTTTAATGGTAGAGAACTGAACAAGAGCATTAACCCAGATGAAGCTGTGGCCTATGGTGCAGCAGTCCAGGCTGCTATCCTCATGGGGGACACATCAAAGAATGTTCAGGATCTACTGCTGCTGGATGTGGCTCCTCTGTCTCTGGGCATTGAGACTGCAGGTGGAGTTATGACACCACTAATCAAGCGCAATACCACCATCCCCACTAAGCAGACCCAGATCTTCTCCACATACTCAGATAACCAGCCAGGCGTGCTGATCCAGGTATATGAGGGAGAGAGAGCAATGACCAAGGACAACAACTTGCTGGGCAAGTTTGAACTCACAGGTATCCCCCCTGCACCCAGAGGTGTACCACAAGTGGAGGTAACATTCGACATTGATGCCAATGGCATTCTTAATGTGTCAGCTGTAGACAAAAGCACAGGGAAAGAAAACAAAATCACCATCACCAATGATAAGGGCCGTCTTAGCAAGGAGGAAATTGAGCGGATGGTACAAGATGCCGAAAAGTACAAGGCTGGGGACGATCAACAAAGGGAGAAGATTGCAGCAAAGAACTCACTGGAGTCCTACGCCTACCAGATGAAGAGCAGTGTTGAGGATGAGAACATGAAAGGAAAAATTAGTGAGGATGACAAAAAAATGGTCATTGACAAGTGCAACCAGACAATCTCCTGGCTGGAGAACAACCAGCTGGCTGAGAAGGACGAGTATGAACATCAGCAGAATGAACTAGAGAAAGTGTGCAAGCCCATTATTACAAAGCTGTACCAGGGAGCGGCACCAGGAGGCTGCGGCAGTCAGGCAGGAGGTACCTCACAAGGCCCCACAATTGAGGAGGTGGACTAAAGCCATGGTTGTCTGCATCTGGATTACAGAAATGCTTTATTTACTTTACATTTACACATTTATCACTGTTGTTTAGTATACACAATACATAATGCACTGTTTTTCTTATAGTAGTTATACTGTAATTATACAAATAAAATTGACTTGCACTTAAAAAATACAGCAGTTTGTAATTTGTTGTGTTGGAATAACTTTTGCTTGATGAGCAATTTATAGATGATTTTTATTAACCTGACATGTTTTCTGCAAATTTTTATGCAGCACATTTGTGCCCCTGCTCTACAAAACACAGATTAATTGCATCTTTCACAGCATATGCTGACCAGCAGTAAAGCTTAGAACAACCTGAAACTCGAAACTTGCAGTTTATCAGAGCACAAGTTTTTACATTTAAATATGGACTGGTCTTTATTCTATATGCAAAAAGAGCATTGACTTGTTTATTTATGAAGCTACTAATTAGATTATTGTTTCTCTCTGCTACTTGTAAAACTGGATATAACTGTGTTTTACAAAAAACTAAACAAAAGGTTTTGGCTTGACAAGTTTAAAATTAATTTTACAACAAATTTAAAAACTCTATTCAAAATTCTATTCAGGAAAGTATTAAAACTTATCATCACTGTGGATTGTTGGGTACTATACCTGAATGCAGTATAAAAATGTTGCCACTGTCTCTGCGTGTTTTAGATTATACGTACCAGCAATGTCTCATATTTTTTGCATAAAACATCCTGGAAAAGCTTCCAGATTAACTAATTTGCACCTAACACTTAAAAAAGACAAGCAGATAAATAGCAGTGGTCAATGTCATTAAATACACTTACTGGAGTATTGTTTTGTGGTATGTACACGTCTGCTCATTTATACTTCACAACAGATCGGATGGAAATGTTTTGATAACCATAGTTGCTATGCAGTTTGCAAAGTGAAGACTCTGCAAACTCACCCTGGTGTTTTTATTACCTTGGCTGATTAGACCTGCTGGGAATTAGGCCCCATGTTCCATCCGAGCACAACACAGAATCAACATGAGGATGAGGACAATACTTCAATAAAGATGTGTAGGTGGACTATGACTGAGCAGGTGCTTAATTTTAAATATTATCGTTATTAAGAAATCACTATATGAAACAACACCACTATGTTTTAGTTTAAGTGGGTTCGGTGATAATGCCTATGCCGCAGTATAAAATTGAAACAATGTCTTCACCCCACCTGTGTATTTGGCGCCTAGGTTACCCAGAATGCACTTCGACCGCCGACAGTTTTCTGGTAGATTCAGGTGTGTTATGGTACAACCAGCACCTGTAACTTCAAGAGAGGAGTAGAAGTCTGGTGAGCTCATTTCCTCTGACGCCACAGTTTTTTCATGATTAAATTTCTAGTCTTCAAATCCTACAGTTCATCAGACTTGACTTGACAACGGAATAAAAAGCTTAATTCACCATCTGTGATTATTTCCTACTGATCATCTCAGAAACCCCAGTTAAGCTTGTGGTTCTCTGACTGGTCCACTAGGTGGCATTATTAGGCTGCGTCAGCAACGTCATGACTTCTAAACACAGCTACCTGTTGGATCAGATGTTATAGCTATAAATAATAATAATAATAATAATAATAATAATGATAATAATAATAAAATATATCTTTTGTAAAATCTGAATTTGTTTTTGAAAGCCATGCAGCAAACGGCAAATGTGTGTATGCAGGTGATATTGCGTCTGTCAGTGTGTGCAAGTAGTGTGTCACTTTTAGGAGTAGACACATCATAGACGTCCCTAATCGTCTCTCGCTCTCTCACACACTCACACATCAGTCCAGCCTCTCGGTCTAATTAGAGGGAGTGGTTCAATAATGCGCCAACCTTCACCAGCAGCCAAAGGGTTAAAGTGGCGAGCCTGTTGTTGAGCGCACCATCCAACCGGGCTGTGTCGCTAAGGGAGGATAGGCTACTTGTGGAGAAGCAACAGATTCCCAGCTGGAAAACAAGCCCACATCTGGCATGCTCGCTGGCTGAGCGGTATCAGCAGGAGGGACCGGTGAGATATTCCAGCGCACTCGATCACTGTCAGGCTTCTTGTGCAGAGAATAGAAAAGTTGTCATGAATAGTTGTGGATTCTGGCTTTGCAGAATTTGAATATTATTTGTCAAACGGGGGTGAGGAGTGACACCCGGGTCCAGGCTCAGTGGTTCATCTTTGAGGCCCGTGCCATCATGCGTAATTAGCCACAGATCTTTGTTCTGTTGGGAGCTTAACCTTGTCTTCATGAGCGGGAAACAAGTGCAACATCTGGATGCAGCAGTTTAAGACGCGCTGTGCAGTCAATACAGCAGCAGCATTTAAAACTAACGCACTGAACCTTGCTACCTGAACCAGACTGAGTTTTGTAACAGGTGGTTCGGAGCGTTGGCTCTGTCTGGATCCTCAGACTTTTGGACAAATGGACATTGGGCATTAGAAATACGGCGGTGTGAGATGCGGGCATACTTACTTGCGTTAATTTTTTGATTTGTGCTCGAGTGGACAACAGTTAGTAACGGAGGGGCGAACAGCCAGAAGGTCTCTGCTTCTAAATGATCAGCTCGGTGTGTGTTTCGTCTTATCGAGGGCGCAAGTCAGGCAGCAAGCCTCCGTCTAAATCATGCCTGAAGGAGGAGATGGCCAGAGGGGAAGATTCGGACAAAATTATCATCAACGTGGGTGGCACTCGTCATGAGACCTACAAGAGCACCCTGAGGACCCTGCCAGGGACCCGCCTGGCATGGCTGGCAGACTCGGACACACAGGTCAGCTGCGACTCCGAGTCCGCGCCCCCGAGCGCCGAGTTCTTCTTCGACAGACACCCGGGCATCTTCGCCTACGTGCTCAACTATTACCGGACCGGTAAGCTGCACTGCCCGGCCGACGTGTGCGGGCCGCTCTTCGAGGAGGAACTGGCGTTCTGGGGGATAGACGAGACCGACGTGGAGCCGTGCTGCTGGATGTCCTACAGGCAGCACCGGGACGCGGAGGAGGCCCTGGAGGTATTTGAACCGCCGGACCCGGATGACACAGACGATGACAGAGAGGCGCCGAGACGGTTCGGCATCGAGGACTGTCCTGACAGGTCAAGGGGTTGCTGCGAAGTTTGGCAGCCGAAGATCTGGGCCCTGTTTGACGACCCGTACTCGTCCAAAGCAGCCAGGGTGAGTCCACCAGTTTCTCTTTGTCCTCTGAGGCCAAAAGCCTCTAGGTGATGTTACATTTAGGAAAAAAAGTTGCACATGTCCTAATCAACAGGTGTCAGGCTGCAGCAGCTACAGGTACAATTTAAAGTGTGGCTGAACTGTTTACGTTTGTATTCACAGCGTTCAGGTCAAGGTTTTCAGTTTCCATCCTTCACAGTCATTTAGTTTATGTATATTTTAGTGATTTATAACCTGTATATTGATCTGAAGGGTCAGCAGCTCGGTTTAAGGCTTAATATTTCTATTTCTATAGGTTGAACTTCAACACAAAATAACAGCCTGCATCTGTCAAATGCATTGAAGTTCAGTTGTCTTCTTACTCTAATATTGGAGTTAAATCGTGTAGGTCTTTTGTTATTTGGTAAAAATAGAATCACCACATGATTCAGTGATTGTAGAAAACGTATATCAGTCAGCATAATGTCACCTTTAATAGATCTCACATCTTCTGATATCAGTGTGAATGCTGTGTCTCTTGGAGTTTCTGGCGAGTTGAGTGATGTGGCTCCTTGTATGTCCATATTATTTCAGGCCACTTTTCACGTGTTCATGTGATTATGTTTCCAGTAACAGACAGAGTTGCCCAGTGAAAGTGAACAACCTCCAGAGGAAAGCATAGTCAACATGGTCTTTACCTTTAACAGTTAAAAGGAAAACGCTTGTCCAGCACACAGCTTCGTGATAGTTAGTTTAGTTAAATCAGATACTAGTTGGTGCATTTCTGTTTGTGATTGCAACACAAAGGCAGCAGAAACACTAATGTGGTAATGGTGTAATGTTTATGTGACCACATACCATTTGATTTATTTTGTTGAAAATAGCTTTAGTTCCTTGTCATTTGGGTTCCCCAGTGCATATGTGAAAAATATTAATAATAATGAATATGAATACATTCACATATGTAGAAAGGCACAGGAACCTTCACAGACCTTGCACATCACAATCAACATACTCTGAGGCAGAACATTATGACCACCTGCACAATCTAATGTAATCTGCTGCTGTGCCATGAATTCTACTTTAACAAAGTTCTTATCGATCAGTGTTTAAAACTGTCAGATAGGTGATAATAAATAATACCAGATGTCTACTCATACTCATGCATTCCCAATATAAAAAAACTGCTAAAAACAGAACTTTTCTGCAACTTTCTATGCACTTAAATACATTATACAAAATGTACTTTCATTAAAAAAAACTTTCTTGCACTTACATGTCATGAAACTGACACACTTCTTCTGATAGAGCTTTGCTTTGAAGTTTTTCTCCTCACCTTGGATTTTTGCTTGCCTTGTACCTCACTTGTAAGTCACTTGGGATTAAAGCTTCTGCCAAATGACAAAATGTAAGTGTAAATTATTATTGAACTGCAGCATGTTACATTAAGAGATGTCGCTAATGTTTTGGACCACTCATTGATGTAAACTGGGAGGCCAAAACATTAGAGACATCTCTTAATATAACATACTCCAGTATGACTCCACCTCCCACAATTACCTTAATAATACAAACATAGTACAGTTATTACATTTATGACAGTTTCAACTTAAAAACTAAAAATAATATAACTGGCAGAGCTGTTGTATTGGATTGCATTAGATTATACAGGTGGCCATAATGTTATGCCTCATTGATGAATAATGGAAATTACCAGGAAACATTGTTATTAAACCAAGTAAGTAAATATCTTATGAGTTTTCATTTTTTTAGGTACAGCTAGTTAAAACTAATGTAGTCTAATCCTACAGCTTTACAATAAATCCATTCTTTTAAACATGACACAAACACTAGTTTGTGTTGAATTATAATAAAGACAATATTACACTAGATGTTCCTCATTGTAATGCAACATCATAAACTAAGGCCTCCCCACATAAGCAAAAAAAAAAAAAACTGAATCAACACCTCTGTGAAAGAGTTTGAACGAAATCTGAGAATTATCCTCTTCATGAAGTAGGATTACAGAACTGTCATATTTGACTTTATTAGTTTTCAGCTGCATGTAGTGAATTAAGTGGTAACTGAGTTGAGAAATTGCTATTATTTGCCAAAAAGTAATTCATAGATAGAATATTCAAACCACAGAGTCGTCTAATGCTGTGAGAGCTTTAATGAACAAATATACTGTATATCGTACATACTGTAATATACATAAAAATCCAAATAGATGCATGGTATTTTGGGTTTAGGAGGATGATACTGCTTGATGAAAACTGTCAACACAACACTATAAAGACTATAGTTCACCACTCATATTTATTCATTCATTCATTTCTGAACTGCGCAGGGGTCACGGGCGTGCTGGAGCCTATCCCAGCTATCATACAGGAGAGAGGCAGGGTACAACCTGGACAGGTTGTCAGTCAAATATATTCAGTTTATTTTAATTTGTAACCAGGACAAGTGGCAAATTCTCATCTTTAATGTTCAAAAACTAGGCATTTTGGCATTTGGCATTTCTGTTTGATGGATGTGCATGGATGGATAGTATTCAGCTGGGGAGGGCGAACAGGCAAACAAGGCCCTGCTGTTATTGGACAGTCTCCATTGTCCAGACTCAAGTGACCTAGATAACTTCAGACTGACCTGCCATTTCTCAGCTTAAAGGTACCTGTCAGTTCAGTGCTGTTGTTCCCTCTGACTCACTCTTTGTTATCTACTGTATCTGACTTTGCTAATTGTATGTTTGGTCTATTCTGTATATACTATATTCTACATTAATTTTGTTCTGGTGTTTAACTTTTGATGTCAGCTTTAACTCTAACACATTTGTTTCCATTTGAAGGATCAATAAAGTGTTTTCTAATCAAATCTAATCTAATCTTATTAAATGTAATAACATCTTATCCAATTACTTTCTTTCTGCTAAAACTGTGGCTTGTGTACAACAAGACTAGACTTCTACTAAAAGAAAATCTGTTAGCTTTACGCTAAATGCAAATATCAGCACATTAATATGCCTACAATGAAGATGGTAACAGGCTGATGCTTAGCAAGTAATGTTTGTTGCCCAAGTTCAGTGTGATACTATTTCAATATTAGTGAACACAAAGTACAAATGACAGGAATGTCATTAGTTTTATGGGTATGTGAAATGCAAGAAACAGAAGAAAAAGTTTTGGTGATGGTACTAATAGAAAACTGGAGTTAATCCACTGTTTACATAACAACATCTTAATTTAATGGCACTTCAATAGGTGTTGCAGTTTTTTTTCACTTCTTAAGACACTTTCCACTGGTTTCATATAGTCTTTACATCATTATTATAGTTAACACACATGCAATCAATCCATCCATACATCAATTTTCTGAACCGCTTAGTCCCCATAAGGGTCGTGGGTGTGCTGGAACCTATCCCAGCTATTGTCTGGGCAAGAGCCAGGGTACAACCTGGACAGGTCGCCAGTCTGTCGCAGGGCCACGTATAGACAATGACAACCATTCAGGCTCTTACTCACACCAACGGGCAATTTAGAGTCTCCAATTAACCTCACTGTATGTCTCAGGACTGTGAGAGGAAACCAGGAAGAACCCATGCAAATACAGGGAGAACATGCAAACTCCAAGTTAATTTTAACTTTAGGAGTTAAGTTTAACTCCTAAAGTTAAAATTATGACTCTCTAATGCACCTGGGTGCAAACCCCTTCACACGGTTTTTCAATCTACAATCTTATTAACTGAAGAACACAGAGTTTAAAAGTAAAAGTGGAGCAGTTGCAGTATTTAGCTTCATACTTGACAGTATGACAAATAGATTGAAATGAACTTGAAAAGTGAAAAATAATGTAGTAAAAAAAAATATGCAATGCTGAAAAACCAAAGTTGTCAAGTCTAGATGTAGGTCTAACCCATCAGTTCATAGTTATAAAATAATACAGTAAAAAGAATAAAGAAAACTTTTTAGAGGCCATCTCTAAAAAGTGCATCAGAATTTGTTATCGCTAGTAAAATAGTGTTCATTCAGTTTTCAAGTCACGCTGTGATATGCTTGCTTTCCTTTTCACTCACACTACAACTATGTAAAGTATCTTTTACTGCTGCATCTTTATGGCACAAATTAAGGTTGAAGTGGTTTATACGAAGGCTGTATTTTTATTTGGTTGAGGTGTAATGACTGATAGAATATGTTAGTCTGACCACAACTTGAGTAAACATTTGCTTTAGTTGCATGTTTTTACGATTTGTTAGCAGAGAGATTTTTTGGCCAGTCACCTTCTGTTTCAGTTTGTGTGTTAACTGTTCTGAAAATATGGACAGAAGTTTAGAGCAAACAAAAAAAAAATCTATAAATTCAAATTAAAAATTGCCACTATCATAGCAGTACTAGAGACAAGGTCAGGGGATCCCCCAAGTCGGTAGTCTATATGTGAAAAGTGCATGGCAATCCAACTGGACGGTTCAGATACTCTTTCAGTCTGGACCTAAGTGATGGACCATCTCGCACTGCCATTCCTACAGCCATACCACTGAGACACAAGTCAGCAGTTTAACCACATACTCACAGTCTCATTTCAGATCCTAAGTGGTGCAGTAGAGCCATTACTGTTCTATTATCTTCTGGATGCTTTGTATGTGAAAGGTGTTACGCTGGGGGAGCTGTATACTAGCTGTATATGATGCTCTCATGACTGGGATTTGTGTGTTGACTCGTGTCGACTTTTACAGAGCTGCACCTCCAGTGCAGCTTTCAAGAATCAAATTACGAGAGACGAGCTAGGAGGCTCTGTGAAATAAAAAGGCCATAAAGGTAATGTGAATCCCTCAAAATGCACTTTACATCCTTTCAGAATGTCCACAGAGCAAACATACACACATGAATCAGCTACAGAGGAAACTGACAAAGAACATTAGGTCTTGGTTAATATGGATCAGCCCCCACTCATTCTTATCACATATTTCCAGAAAAAAAACTGCTGTAAAACTTCAATGATCCTAAATGATTCATTTACAAATATTCAGTGGTGAGAGACAGACCTGACTAACAGGCAGTCGATCTCAGTGCGGGTCATCTTTCGATGGCACTGGCACAGTGGCAGCTGTGGCTCAGAGACGTCGGCTGTTCTGCAGCGACAGCCTGCAAATGCCACCTGGACGAGAACCTAAAATCAACAGTGTGACTGCCCTGCACTAAGAACATACTGTGTCAGTCTCTGAATAGGCCTTTCAACGCCTGAAACAAACAAATAAGAGTGTGCACCAGCCTTTCTCCTTCTGAACTAAATGTGTTTTTCAATTTGATGAAAGCTCCTGCTATTGTGACACTCAATACTTGTGTTCACATTTACTTCACTGAGCACGCTGCTGCTTTGTTTGAGGCATTTTTTGAAACATTAGTCATACTTTCACATGCTTACAGCTGGATAATACAACACAGCAACATTTAATATGTCTATAGAACAAAAAAATATCTATTTTATGTTTGTCATAATAAAAAGAAAATAAGATGACATTGCACATTTCATGGCGTTTGCATAATACGTCATAAAAACACTGTTTTCCTACACATTGTATTTAGATGTGTTTTCAGTATATAGTGTGATTTACTGTACATGAATGTACACTCCTGCAGCCTTTCAAACACTCATGTTTGGAGGACCCTCCAGCTCAAACCTGTAACAGAATGTGTGGGAACATTTCATCAGCCCTGTATTTCTGCTGAGAAGCAGCATTTTCAGTATTTGCTAAAAATTTTGTAACATTTGAGTGAGAAGTGAAACACTATTCACTACTGAACAGTACAAAATGCCAAAGATTCTGGTTCTCAAATTTCAAATATAAGTATTTGCCACTTGTCCTCGTCACAAATTAAAATAAACTGAATATAGTTGGGTGGTGGACTGTAGTCTTTGTAGTGTTGTGTTAACAGCTTTCATCAAGCAGCATCATCCTCCCAAACCTAAAAGACTATGCATCTATTTGGATATTACAGTATGTACTATATAGAGTATATTTGTTAATTAAAGCTCTCACAGCATTAGACAACTCTGTGATTTGAATATTTCTATCTATGAATGAATTTTTGACAAATAAAAGCAATTTATCCACTCAGTTACCACTTAATTCACTACATACAGCTGAAAACTAATAAAGTCAAATATGACAGTTCTGTAATAAATCCTACTTCATGAAGAGGATAATTCTCAGATTTCGTTCAAACTGTTTCACAGAGGTTATGATTTTTTTTTTTTTTTTTTTTTATTATGTGGGGAGGCCTTAGTTTATGATGTTGCATTACAATGAGGAACATCTAGTGTAATATTGTCTTTATTATAATTCAACACAAACTAGTG
>OMLM01008022.1:0-20464 GCA_900302695.1 Helostoma temminkii
GGAGGGAGCCGAAGCAGGAAGGAAGGCAGGCAGACTGAATGCTAACAAGCCCCGTCGTAATCACACAGCTCCGTAGGTAGGGTTTGACAATAAAACATCTTGCAATGGAGAGGAACAACGACCACTGTTAGACACCTACTATGCGCAAGTGCCGCGTTCACCCTGTGCGCCTGCAGCTGCCTCACCGTCGTCGGCACGTTTGATCAGCAAAAACCGTCTTTTTCCGTTGAGTGAAATGTATCGGGACTGCTCGGGATTCACATTCTGACAATGGAGATTGAAAATATCGTGGCCAACACGGTTCTCCTGAAGGCGAGAGAAGGTAAGCACGGCTCAGAGGCTCAATACATTAATACGTTACATGTGTTTTTTTTGTGTGTCCACCTCAACGACACGGACGTGCCCGAGCTTTTCGGCTGTCCTCCCTGGGAAATTTATGTTTCCTCCGTCTCCCATCCCTGCGCAGCGCTTTGTCTCCAAGCAAACGCCAAACAGATTCCGCTGAAAGCAGCTGTTTGTACACTAATAACCGACGCACACATTTACCGGACAGGTTACCGTAAGGCCCAGCGGGCTGGAGATGAACAACGCAGGGAGTGTTTGCAGCATCGCGCTTAGATGTTAGTGCTTCATTCGAGGCAAATTTTTTCACACAAGCACCAGCGGTTTTGTGGATATTTACAATTTACGGTGACATAACAGATATTTAAAGGTATTCCCATTACATGATACTGAGTGTGGAGCTAAATCGAGCTGCGCAGTGGGGCTCTGTGTCCCGGCACAGCCTCTTCTTACCTGTCATTGTAGGTTTCGGTGTGTTTAAACCCTAATTAGGAGGAGAACGTGTGGTATTATTTGGCGCAGAAATGTGCCACTGCATTGCCGTTTGCCTGTTGACTGGGAGCTGCTGAGATGAAGGAGTAGTGTGGAGGTGGAGTGGACGATTTAGGTTCGGAGAGGTACTGGAAGAAGGCCCACCGTATACCCTGGCGGCCCAGGCGCTAAAGCCCCGGGTGTGCGCACTGCTCGGCGGGTCAGTGATCCCGCTGCATCTCACCTGGAGGCGGAAAAGAGGCGAGTATCCATCCGTTTTCCAGGAGATGGCAGAGCAGAGGAGCTACTTAGTAGCCAGTGAGTGGGCACAGGGTGGGTGTGCAACACTGTCAGCAGCCAGAGGAGAGGAGAAAAAGGTGTTATTACTCCTCAACGATTTCCATTCGGGTTGTTTTCTCTTCCAATCTCTTCGGATTGGTTACCAACAGAAAGGTCTTTGGCCTCAGAGGATATTGTGCAAGTTGATCCATTTTATTCGACAGCAAAATATCCTAGCTCACAGTGCGTACACAGCTCGGGGGTCGCTCTTCAGTGTACGTATGCAGAGGCCTTCCCTGCTCTTGGTTTGCATTATATTCACACTGCGTTCCAGCTCCACACTAAACGCCAACACTGCTGTGTAATGGATTATTCACAGCAGCACCGAATCCATTTCATAGCAGCAGCAGCAGCAGCAGCTCCTGGGAAGGCACTGGGCTTTCCTTTACCTGTCGTTAAATGGTGCTAGCCACAGTCATGAGCATGTTGTACACTGACAGGATCTAGAGAGTGTCTGTAGGCTGGGATCACCAGATGCTCCAAAAGGCCCTCAGTGACACTTGTGAGTGTGTGGACCATGTCCAGTGGACATGAGGCCCAGTCTCGCTATAATGTGCAGTGGGATGAATCAGTAATAACTGAGGTCACAGCAACATTACAGTTTTACATATGTAAAGAGGTGACGTCACGCCAGCATGTTTTTATGTTATGCACAGTTAGAATGTGATCAGGAAGTAAAACGTACTGCATAAGACTGCAGCACTTGTGATTTACTTGGCTTAACTTGTCAAACATGTTGAGTATACAGTCATTTTTCACGTCTCCCTTTCAGGCCGTTTGCTGTGCTAATTATCACACAGATTAAAACGGCTAATGGCTCCACGTTTATCCCTTTAGGATGCACGGGAGACTAATTGGATTTTAATTCACCTTTTCCGAGGTGGGTGTTTGTAGCTGTCAGAGTGGTTTTGTTTGTTACAGTGATGGTGGTCAACAATGGCGGTGTCGCAAGTTGCACTGCGAACCCCACCTCTTTGCCTTTTAACTCAAAACCTGAAACGGGACGGGTCCTGTGGATCAGAGGTTAACTGCCTTTTATCTGACCGCTCCTTTTCGGTCACCTTTATGCTTCGTGCCGTTAAAGCATCTGCACTCGGTAGATGGGTGCATGGAAAACTTTTTCAGACAGTAAATGCTCAGCCACATGGTCAGACAGCTGGGTCCAAGGCACTGAGTCAGCAACAGTGTGCCCTGCTGATGTGTCCTTGAGCAAGACATTAAATCTGTTGTTCTGGAGCTATCTGACCTCGCTGCAGAGGCAGGAAAATGACTGCTTCCCAGCTTAGTGCTTACTGATGCACAGTGTGCACAGAATCATAGGTCACTGTGGTGGAATCCAGGCTTTGGCCACTTTATAATAAACACTTGACTAATAATGTCATCCTGCATGTTTGCTAATACTGAGGAAACTTGAATCTGGTCACAAGATCCTGATCAACTTGAATCCACCTGTTGGTGTGAAACTAGGTGGACACGTTGAGAAGTGCTGATACTGGGTGTGGCCAGTCTGCCCTAGTTGAAATGACATGTCAAGGGAAGTGGTTAGAGATGACACTGCTCCCCACCCTAGTCACTGTCAATTTCCCATACATTTGTTACAAAGCAAAGAAATAAAAATTTAAAAAAACAAAAAACCTTTGCAATATTTAGATTAATTATTTTACTATGGACTGTCTGAGCATACAGATGTATGAAGCGTCTGCCTTCTACTGCTGGTTACAGTTACTGTTAAAGCTTTCTGACCACGTATTAGACATTGTTGGAAATGCTGATTGTCAGAATACCACGAGGATAACTTTTGGCAGCAATGCAGCCCACACTTTATGTGAATGTAAAAGCTGGGCCAAACATGCAAGAGCTATTTTCAACATGGTAGTATGCTTCCACATGGTCTCATTCACAATAACATCAGGAGAATCGTTAATTGAACTGACAGACAGTATTTACCCAGAAATGATAACATATTTGAGCAGACAGGTACTGGTCATAGAAAAGTTGAAGTGCATAATACAGTTAAAGCACTTGAGATAATTTAGAAACAGTGTTGTCATAGTTTGTCCCACAGACTCCACTGTTTACTATACTCTGCAGCACCTGAGCCGACAGAGCAACCTATCGCAGCGGAGCAGATGGTAGTGTGAAGAAATTCTGTTTACTCTTCAGCTGTAAAATATCCTGCTGTCATTACATTAATTTGTCAAAGCCATTTAATGAACGTGTTTGGGGAACGTGTTTGACTCTCCTTTAAAAAAAGTATACATTTTGCATAAAAAGACTGGTTATATAAAATACAACATGATTGTTAATACAAGCGCATGTTTCTGGAGCAACTGGAGAATTAATAAGAGACATTTTTGCCTCTTGCAGACGTGAAAAAGTCAACAATCACACTCATGATGTGGTAAATAATTAAAACATTTCTTAACTTGTAAATGTGACATTGTTGGATATCAGCTGTCTGCACATTACAGCAATTATTTCGTGAGACACCAGTTTGTGCTTCTCAATGACAAACGTATAATAATTCAGCATAAAGTTGAAAACATAAGAGTTTATTGTTTTGCTGTGGGTAATGTTTTGAAAACTGCTTATTTTTAAGTGTGAATGTACCTAACAGGAATGATGAGGATCTGGGTAGAGATTGTTCTGTAGAACTGGGAATTGAATCCATCAACAAAATCGGGTCAGTTGGTGACTTCTAATTTTCAGTAAATATCTCTAAACATCTTAAATTTCATCTATGGCTCTGAATCACCTTTCAGCTCTGATTTGTACTTGTTGCCTTTAGCTGTGTTGCCAGTACAGTCAGCGTAGAGAGCAGTGCTGATAGCATGGTAGGGGCATCAGCGCTTTAGACTTGGCTTTAGACATGATAGATGTTTTTAATGCATTCTGCTCTGCTGAGGTTTAATGTCATTTACTAACCTGGTTACTGCACAGACTTCGTGAAATGGCCGAGTTTCCTTACCTAAAAAAAAATGAATGAATTTCATGAAGTGAAATGACCTGTCATTGTCTGTGTGTCACTGACCTTAGTCTCAGTTCCTAACGTTCTGCTTATGGAAGGGAAATGAGTCTGTGCTAAGAATCACAGAGAAACTTAATTAAACAGTGTAGATGAGTGTTGTTACCAGGTACGTGAACATACACTCAGATCGGTTGATTAGTTACATCTGAGTAAAACTAGTGCAATCGAATCGAGCAGTCCTGCAATAAACCCTTTTTTATGAAGCAGATAATGTTCAGTTTTTGTTTTAGAGAAGTATTGATTCCGCCGTGTGGTCACTTTGGAGGCTGATGTTGAACTGTGCTTCTGTTATTTAACCCAGACCCACTGATAGAAATGGGGTGGACAAAACAGTAGAAACACCTGTCAGCATAACATAGTGAAACCACAAATGTCTTCCATTGCGATCATACAGCTGAATCAGAAACTCTCTACTGAGAGTTGAGTAAAAACCAGACATTAACCATGTTCATGGAGGGAGGGTTTATTTAATGGGATTAGTTTTAACTTTAAAACTGTCAGCTGCGTGCCTGTTGATCATATATCACACATATATTACACATTCACACTACTCGTACCTCTGTGCCCTGGAGTCAGTTTTCACAGTGTTTATCTGCTATGTTTCTTTCATCACTCCTGCTGTCTAAAGAAGGAATGTGGACCGTCCAGTGCTCAAATTCCTTTGACAAACAGAAGACGCATTAATCCTGCTTATACAAGTCATTTCCACCTTCTAGTTGGAAGCTGTGATTTTTTTTTTCTTCTTTGTGTGTGTGTATGTGTGTGTGTATGTGTGTGTTGTGGTGTGTGTAGTAGGTGTACCTCTGCTGCTGATGTCACTAGCCTCTCTCTGCTCTCTTCCCCCTCTCCACCACCCTGTAAATTGTAGGCTAGCAGGTCCTCTCAGACCACTTGTGTTGGTTTTCTTGTGACGTTAGCTAGCGAGGCTTTATTAGTTTTGTGGTCATAGCTGGGCTAACACTTGTTGTCATCACTCTGGGGTGTTTCCCCCAGCAGTGGCTCATAAAACACATTGCTTTGTGACTGTCCCTTGATCTGGGATTCATTTTATAGCCATTGCACCCACAAATGGGCTGTGTGGAGAAGGAGACACGGTGCGTTGTGTATGTAGCTCTCATGGCACTAGCAGCGATGCTTAGCCTGGTGGTCACTGGCATGTTCATTAGCCCCATTTCTGGTAAGCTGACAAAGCATGAAGAGGCACTTTTTGAGGCCCTTTGTGAACATCATAGGAACGTTGTTGCAGCTGCCTTATTAAATGTTAAATGGGCGATTTTCCTGTGAGAAACCAGCTGTCAACCTGACTTTAACAATGTGTATGGCTGAGCGTATTTTACAAGTTGTTATGGTTTTCTCTGAAAAGAGTTTTGGAGGACAGACAGAGTCGCAGGCCCCTCATGCTACATCAGTTTGCCTTTTTAAAGCGTTACTAGAGTCACAATCATGACGTCTGCCCTTGGTTAAACTTTGTCAGTCCTGCCTTCGAATATGACTCGAAATTGTTGTCTTATCAAAGATAATCTTCAAGGTATAATATGTGCTATGTGTTCCACGCTCAAGGGCTGAGTGCTGCAGAGCCTGCTTTTGTGTGTTCTTGTTCTTTCGCCGTGACCGTGAAATTAACCAATGGGCCATTCATTTGAGAGACAGCTGTAGATAACATATAGATGATTAACCTTTCGGTTTGTCCTCTTACATGCTCAAACTCTGTGCGTCTTGCTCAAGTTTAGTCTCACTGTGTTCCTTCACCGTCCTTCCCTCCCCCTTCTCCCTCAAGACACTGTGAAAACAAGGGTCAGTTTTCAAGCACGTCTCGGCCAGATTTAATGGAATATCTCAGAACACGGGGAGATGGGGCAGAGGAGGGAAAGGTCTTGCAAAACACCACAGCGCACTGCTGGAATGAGCAAGAGCCCATGTTTATGTGCAGGGTGTGCACGTATGTGTCTGCTCATGTGAAAAAGTATCTTGTGCGAGACCCCCACCACCTCGCTCACCAGTTGTTATGTCCTGGAATTTACTCTCATGCTGTAATGTTCACATTTTTGCACGTGACGCACACCTTTCCCGAGGTCCACGTGGAGGGAGGGAGGGAGAGGTAGAGCGAGAGGAAAGTCTGGCCATAAAGAATTAACGAAGGCATAACACGAGAAGAAAAGTGTTTCATGGGGGGATGGGAGAAAGCAGCTGAACTCAGAGAGAGGAGGAAAAAAGGGAAGGAGGGCCTGTGAGAGAGGTGAGGATTAGAGGAGAGCAGCAGTGTTGCCTGATATTCATGTTTCTCTCTCTCTCTCTCTCTCTCCCAGCTGATGTGTGTCTTTCAGAGCGAGATTACCTTGTGCAAACACTGAACCTTCGCTTTGAATAGGCAACACAGATTCTTGCAGCTAATGTTTTCCTTATCAGAGGCTACTCCAGCCAATCAGACACTGTATGAGAGAGCGATTGGGAAGGCAACAGGCCATTCATTTATCATGTCCAGACTCCTGTGTGTGTGTGTGTGTGTGTGTGTGTTTATTACAATGAGCCTAAACTATGTGTGACCCTCTCTCATTTCCTACCATTTAAGTCATGTTTCTGGGAGAGTACCGTACCCCTCCGTGCCAAACCTCCACCTATGCATCTGCACCATGCCTGGGGTTCAAATCAGACCAGGCATAAGCTGGTAGCAAATATTCAGGGTACGATTACCCTTGGCCAAAAATAACTTGGTAAACAGTGTTATCAGTGTTTTCAATGTTAGAAAAGTTGCTGTTAGTGCCAGAGTATAGCAGAGTTGCATAACGGCGTGTTTGGCTTTTTACCCTTTTTGATTGTTGTTTTTTCCTCTTACTTTGCTCTTTGTTTCACACTCGGAGGATTTTTTAAGTGCACACTGACCCCAATCTTTCCTCCTATGGTGCTTTCAAGTCATTCTTCTAGAAACTGTGTAGCGACTGCCTGAAGCATGTAGTGTGATGATCTAAATGTTGGCTGCTCGCTGCTGTGGTCGGTCTTGCGCTGTCACAGGCGTGCTGGATTTTCTGGCCTTGTGGCTGTTCTGAGTGTCAGCATGTGACATGTGTTTATCAGATGGGTGAGCGGCTTCTCCCATATGGCGACACAAAATGAAGACGGGTTGTGAAGACAGCAGCGCCACTCCGCTCTGTGTTCATGGTAACACCTGAAAAAGCTGGGAATCGCAGCAGAAGAAGTTGCCAGTAATGCTGTTTCATCATTTCATCATTTGATCACTGCCTTGTCTTGATGATTTTATTTATGTTGTTATGGATGCAATAACTACGGTATTCACATATGTGCTAAAGAAGGACACTTTGTTTTCTTTAAAGCTGCATAATGTCGACATATTTCTTTTACTGCAATGTGAACAAAAATCTGAATTTTGCCAGGATTTGCTCTATTTGGAGAGAATTTTGTTGTTAAAGAAAAAAAAAAAATCATAATTTTGAAAATGCTAAAAAAATACTTTTTATTAAGGACTTACACTATAATATACAATATACTTAACACTACACCAAATTTTGTGTGTTTTTCCTCCTTTTTCTTGCTTATTTTCAGGTCAGCGACTGAAAGGATGTGGGACATTTGATTGAAAGAATGATTGTGATTGGTAGATCGCTGTGCTGCATAGCACTCCCTAACAGAACTTCATGTAAGAACCGTTAAGGAAATGACTGATATATCAGACAGAGATTAGTCATTGAAAATGAGAACCATGCGAATTTCTCTTTTGTGTTTATATAATGTTGTAAATTGCAAAAAAATATCATCATCGTCATCATAAGTTGCCTGAACTCTCATTGACATTTCAAAATGCCTTGATTTATTTAGGACTTGAAAACCAGAAAATATACACATTATTTCTTAAAAGTCTGACAGTTTGGTCAGTTATGTAAATATTTGGTGGTAGTGAGTCCTAAAATCTCTTAGCATTTCTGCACCTTATCCTGATGATTTTTTAATGGGCTTTTCTTTAGCTGTTTAAGAAGTTTTCACATTTTAGGTCAAACACTAATTATTAAATAACCCAGTTGTGATATATTAAAATATTAATTAAAATATCAACGTGGCTAAATCAGATCACATAGGTTGTCGGGAACATTAGATGTCACCACAGCTTATGCTTATACTCGTGCAAACTATGACGTCACTCTAAGTGGAAAATCATGGTGGTTATATGATTATTTTCATATTCAGTTCTTTTTTTTTTTGTCACAGAGCTTATTTTTCACAATAATCTAATGGAAAAATGGGAAAAGTTGCTTTTTGTCACGATAAGCAGCATGGTGCTAACTTGCAAAAACTGCCCTGTAGTGTGAAGTTTTTTTTTTCATTATTTTGTGCTTGAGATATTTGCTATAAAATCTAACTTGGAACTTGAGTGTGGTAAAAATCTGTTTAAATGCTGTTCATAATTCGAAAGTTGGTAGCACAAGTATTACTTATGTAAAATGTACTTCATTTGTCCATTTTTAACTTTACCACTAGGTTGTGAACTACATTTGAAGTGGCGTTAAAAAATAAATCTGAAGTTTGACTCGCTGAAAAAGCTGCATAAACACTGATGTGATGGCTGTATTATCTCCCTGAGATGATACTGCCACAGTCTACTGTGTGTGACCTCCAGTCTGGCTCCTTCTTCCACTTGAGATGAAAGAGAGAGGAAAGGAAGAGGAGCATATTTGGGATGGTGTTGCCCTGGATTTGGGCTTCACGTGCATTATGAGCATGCGAAAACTGCAACTGATCACACAGGAGGAAATGAAATGGAGACAGAAGCAGCCCATGGATGTGCTTTGATTAATGCACCAGCAGCTTATTACAAACAGACCGAGACTTTCAAACAAAAGCTGCGTCAAAATACCGTCTCTTGTGTATTTTCTTTTGTGTGTCTTGTGATCCCATTTATTAAATACGTCTAACCGGTCCGACTTGAAATTGGAGGAAAGCACACTGACACAAAGGAAGTGACCGTGCTCGTGGGGTTTCCATTCGTACTGTAAATACGACCTTTGGAAAACGATTCATTTATAATGTTGTAACATTGGGGAAAAAAGTGAATTCGTCATAAAACTTCTCACTTTGTTTCCCGTTTTAGGAAATTACTGACTTTTGGATTTTATCAACTTTGGTTATAGTTAAAGTCTTAAACAAACTGAGTGTTATTTTGGGTCGTCCGCTGATCTGTAGCCAAAGCTGTCTAGCAGTTTTGTGGCCTTTTTTGTAGCATAGTTGACAGTGGCATTGACAGCAAACAAAGGGAAATACAAAAGAGGATGATGTGTAGCACTTGTAGACAGTGTTACTCAAATAAGTGGTAATGTTGCTCTCAGGATGACGCTGTCTAGAAATCTTTTAAGGAAGGGAATGCAGTTCCTGGTAGTCTATCATTCTTTTGTCAACATGTTCCAACTTTTGAATGCTGACACTGGTGCACATGCGCAGACCCATCCCCAGGTCCTGCGCGATGATCTCAGCGCTGGCTGATGCTCAGCTATGAATGACTGAAACTTCTCTGAAGTCGGTGTTTATGGAGGGCCCCGTCCTCTCGGAGGGGAGAACCAAAGTTAAATAAATACTCGCTCCATCCTGTCTGCATTAAGGGCCTGCACACATGGCTTTGACGTCAGAGTGACATTAAACAGGGTGGGGTGGCCCAGCCAGCTCTGACAGGCTTGCACACATGCTCTGAATGCTATTAAAGTCCCTGTCTCTCTTTCTCTCTTATCATCTTTCTCATTTCTTACTTGTATCCTTTGTTTTTCCACATCTCTTCAAGATTAGGTGACATTTCTCAGGCTCTTGTCTTCAATACAGTACACACTTGTCATTTCTATCCTTTATTGGCACTACATGCAAGAACACTTCTCACAGTGTCACCTCCTGAAGGAGTTCATCTATGACAATTTGTTACCGTTTATTGAGCAGGTTTTCATAAATCAATTTGTGTGCAAGAATTTATTTTTCAGAATATTTAGCCACATGCCCCGGGATATCATTAAACATCGTGTATGACAACCAACATAGTTCCAATATTTTCCGTTGCTACGCTTGCTTTTTAAAATGTTTTTCACATACTCTGCAACAAAGACAGCTCAATTTTGCGCACATCCTTATGTCCACATCTACATGTTTAGGTGTATACCGTTCACTCCCACTATAATTGTGTGAACATGCTTATCAGCAGCATAAACATGAAACCAGTGGAATCCCCCAAAGCTTCATTATCACATCAATGTGATTGGCTTAAGAAAGTGATAAGAATGTGTTCGCAGAGGTGAGAGTGTGCACGCTGTACAGTGCGCATGTGTGTGTTGGTTTTAGTGTCGTTTTGCAGGTGTCTGACCATGATGATTCCTTGTATGTGTTTGTGTTGAGCTGTCACATGATGCTGCCAGACCAGCTGGTGTCTCATGAACTTCAGGGGCAGAGGAATTCCCTCTCTTTAAACTGTGACAGTCTACACAATTCACCAGTTCAGGCTAGTTTATCAAGTCTGTGTTTCTAAAACGAGAATAGCCAAAGAAAATTGAGCATCTAAATCAGCTGTTTCAGAAACCAAATGTGTGACACTACAGCAGATGTTTCAAAAATTCTGTCTAAATGAAAATTAACACTCATGAAATGAGCGCCAAACCTTTTTTTTTCTTTTAAATGTTTGTTTTTTTAAGTTTAATACTGAAATAATTAAAGCTTATTTAGATTTGTACTTACCCAGTTTTAACTAAGCTTTATTGGCATAAATATGGATGATGCATTCTCTTAGAATCAGTTTAAAATGCATTTTCATAAGAAGAGCAAAAACATTTAACAAATGCTAGACAGTTTCGGATTTTACTTTTGCATTTTTAATAAGTTAAGCATGTATTGTAAATG
This sequence comes from Helostoma temminkii, assembly GCA_900302695.1. NCBI lineage: Eukaryota > Metazoa > Chordata > Actinopteri > Anabantiformes > Helostomatidae > Helostoma > Helostoma temminkii. The sequence continues at coordinate 11,057 of OMLM01008022.1, forward strand.
CATTTTTTAGCGCAATATTTCATATCTAACAAGTGAGAAAGTGACTTTTCCTGAAAAAGTGGTTTGGAGAAAATGTATACTATTTCTGTCACTTCAGACACTAAATGAAAAGAAACACTGCTATTGGTTTAGCCATGCCTGCTGTAAGAAGTGAGACAGTTTAGATTAAAGTAATGGAAAACAGTGGTCCAGTGTCATTAAAAGGTTTCTTGCATAGTAATAAGATGTGAATGTTGCAACAGTGCTTTGCACTTTGTGTCTCCTTAAAGAAATGCGCAATTGTTGGATTGCATCAGTAATGAAGAAGATGACTGTGGTTGCATGAAGCTGATTTAAATGCACAGAGTATAATGTTGAGCCACCTCTTCATTTGTGGCCAGAGCTTCGAAGTTTGTGGTATTTTGCTTTAGTTGAATAGTTTAATTTTGATTTGATTTGATTTGCTAGACACTGTATACAGTATAAAAGTATTTACAGTATAAAAGAGAAAATTAGGTTTAGATCAGATTGTATCATGATCGGATTAAAAATTCTTGGCATTCAGCAATTGCAGCCAACAAATGCTTTTGCAGCGCACATGCACCCAAGTACTACCTCTTTTCTGTTGACGTGTTTGTTGTGTAAAAGCTGATAGTTAGCAAATCAAAGCCGCATCTCATTAGAGTACTCTGCTGACTGCTTCTGCTTCAGTATGTTGTCTGCCTCGAGGAGTAAAACCCTCACTTCAACCCAATAAGATGATTTCTCTACACTCCCCCTCCCCCCTGCTGCTGTTGGAATGAGCCTCAGTAAAATATATGGCGTGACCCCAGTCCTCTGAAGAATGTTGTTGTGTCCAGAGGTCGTTCACCCTTCACATCAAGCTCATCTGATCTGCTGAAAAACCTCACCAGCACCTTTCTGTGTGTGAGAGTGTGGGAGATAATTCATGACCGTTATGTTAAAGTTACGTTTGGCTAATGTTTGACTGAGGTCCAGCGAGAACGTGCACGTGCGTGCCCCATGATCTTCGAAGCTGTCAACATTCTTCACCACATGCTTTGTCATGATGCATAGAGGTGACTGGCGAGATGAACCAGCTGTCCCTGCCTCTGGCTGCACTAAGGTCAACATGCTTGCACTCACACTCGCGCTGCTGGGTGTTGTTGTTGTCTTCCTGTGTTGAAAATGGCAGTGGATGGACATGATTAAATACTTCTGCAGTGTTGGAACTGTGATTTGGGTGATGGTCTGATTTCAGTCTCTCCCTGTGTTTCTCAGGTGGAGGAGGGAAGAGGAACGGTCGCAGTAAGAAATGGAAGGAGATGCTCAAACTCCCACACATCAGCCAGTGTGAGGAGCTACGGCGCACTATAGGTAAGAAATGTGGTGTGTGTGTGTGTGTGTAGGTGTCAGACAGAAGGATAACGTGCCATGCTGTGTCGTTGGGGTGGGTCTGACTGCGGGAGGAAGTTCACATTGGACTTCCTTCCTGTTTCTGCCCGTCTCCACCCGCAGTTACAGGCAGGGGACAGGAAACAGTGTGCGTGTGTGTCAGCCTTAGGGAGTCTGTTCGCACAGCTTTTGTTAATCTCACTGTCCTTTAACATTATGTGTGTGTAACTGACTATCTGTGTGCTTACACACCAAATCAAAACATCTTCACTCCTGCTTCCTTCCTGTTCTTCACATCCAGGTTTGACTTGAAAGTAAGAGGCAAGGTCTTTCTCTCTGTGGCCTAGACAAATGCATTACAAGTTACATTACCTCCCCCTCCCAACTCTGGTTCTCTGCATGCCACAGCACTGTGTGTGTGTGTGTGTGTGTGTGTGTGTTTATGTGTGTACATGTCATTGTTTCCTTGTATTGAACAGTTTTGTTCAAACACTGTTTTTGAGGACATTTAGTGATTCTGGGGTAAAGACTAGGTTTTAGTGTTGAGGTTAGAATTAGGCTCTGAATACAGTTAGGATAAAGGCTAGTGTTAGGCATTTAGCTGTGACTTTAGAGTTGGGGTAAGAGGCTACTGTGTGCATTATGTCAGCGAGTGTCCTCACAAGTATAGTGAGACTTGTGTGTGTGTGTTTGTGTGTGTGTGTGTAATCGTGCGTCACAGTTATCTCTGCCAGTGAGATTGCAGTGCTACCCTCCCCCACATACTCTCCCTCCCTCTTTTCTATCTACATGCCTCCCTCTCCCACTATCTGCATCTCTCCCTCCCTCTTTCCACCACTTCAGAGCAACATAAGAGTGGCAGAACAGGAGTTATGAAGAGAGAGAGTGAGTGAGAAACAGAAACAAGGAGAGAGAGAGGCTTTTACAGCGACAGGAAAGATCTCGTAAGGACAGGAGCGAGCGAGAGGAAAGGAAAGGAGGGAGGCTAAGTGAAAAAGATGTAGAGGCACATACTGTACTCCCTATGGTGATATCTCTTACTCAGCATTGACTTTCTTTCTTGTGGTTTTATCCTCGTATCACAGATCATTACTTAGAGCGTTAATTATCATGAACTGTTATATATCTACTGTATCACGACATGTGATAGATTAAACAGCACATATATGTCATCTTAGGTGTGAAGAAGCATTGTACTTGTCATGTCTTGAATATTTATTCCCATTTGGATTATAACTTTGCAGAAGAAAATGTGTGTGCGTGTGTGTGCGCAGCAGCTGTTGAGGGTCACATACGTCACTATTACATAGACGCTATTGTGAAATTTCCCTATCGCACCAAGCTCAGGATCATAATAATCCCCTTTGCGTTCTTAAACACACACTCAGGCATGTACACAGACAAATTTGTGCTCAGAGACGCGCACGCATGCCTGTACACCATGTAGGCGCAGTGGATAGAAAGATACAGTATAGCGATAGATTGTAGTGTCTTTGTTGTGTCTTGATAATGTCAGGCATTTGACCTTAGCCTTGACAAGTGTGTCGTACTTCTAGGAAGCCCAGATTACATTATGTGGGCTGCAGCCACTTTGTCTGCCAGCCTTCGACCATTTTCCTTCTACCTTCCTCTCCTCCTTTTTCTTATTCCTGGTATCCATCCAATACATACAGTACATGTGCACCTATTACTTTTGATCACTGCAGACACGTTAGCTTGTTTAACACGCTCCTGAAACCAGAGGTATTTTGGATGGAGACTAACAGCTCCTGTTGCGTAGCAGCAGTGAGCGTTGGCCACTACTCAGGTCTCGCAAACACACGCACATATTCAACTGTTCAGCTAGTCTTTCAGCTATTGCACCTACTCACTCACATTTGTGCACATTTAGCTGGCCATTCACTGTCTCATTAAGTCACTCTGTCTTGGCCTAAATTGGAATTTTAATTAAGTTGCAATTGCAGCTCACTGGCACAGACAGTTACTAGCCCAGACTAGTCCAAGCTTTACAATGCTTCCTTCTCTCTTTTCTGTCCTTCCCTTCTCCTGTCCCATTTTCTCTGACAACTTGCCATCTTATACTGTCTCTGTCTCTATCTCTTTTTTTCACAGCTGCTTTTTCTTCAGGGATCGGGGGGTTCTCTTATGCAAAAAGGACATTTTTATTGGTGAAATGCTGGCCTATGTTCTCATATTTAATGATTTGGAGCCTGGCATCAGATTCAACACACACACACACACACACACACGCTCTGTCATGTACATGCTCTCACACACTACTCAGTCCCAGGCCAAAGGAACTGTGGTTTCTTCTCAGGTCTTTGCCCAAGTCCTAAACCTAGAATTCTGTTCCATAAAAAGGCCAGTCTGAAAACTTCATTTAATAAATATGCAAAATAAAGAGAGAAAATGCGCTGAGACATACGTGTGATTTAGCACTGTTTTTGTCTTTACAATATAAAACAACATAATATATTTTGACTCAGTGGACTGCAAAACGATTTATTCATCTGTTATTTTAAAAAGTGCACTTTTCTATATGCTGAACTGCATCATACAGGAATAAAAAAATACTCATTTACCATTAAATAATGAAAACATAGATACTAAAATCATTTATAAGCCCCTTGGTGTAGATTGTAGCCAACTCCCAGTTCTCTGTGTACTGTTAAAATATAAACAAATTATGACAGAAAATAGCACAGCATGTTTGTAACTGCTGAGAATCTCTGCTGTTTAATGGGGGTGATGATATCTGACTGAAGAGGCCTGTCACCACGTTGAATAAAAAATGTTTTTACCCTGTCACAAAGTCCATAAAAATTTTTTTGGCACTCATCTTTCCTTTCGTATACAGGTTTTATGGTGTGTTGAAAGCCTTTAGAACATCATCATCAAACATCATAAGAACTGCATCAATACAGTATTTCTCAGTCTGACTCATTGAGGCTGATAAATAGAGTGAAATCTGAACAAATTAGGTTCAAACGATTAAAATAATTTGCATAATATAACATACATTATTCTGTTGTATCACACGACCACCACTTAATGTGTATTTTGCTGGTTACCATCAAGAAACCTATCAATTTGGGTTCAACAAAAAACTCCCACTTGAAAATATAAAAACTAAGAAAGAAGTAGATTTTCTTCTAAACATTACTATAAGTTTGTTTAGGTTCACACTGCCTGTTTTCAAACAAGCTAACTGCAAAAGTCACACGGACTCTCAAATAGTTTCTTTATTGTGCAGTTTCTTCATTGTGCAGTGCTGCTAACCTATCCAGAGATTGTGAAGATGTATTATTTTGAGGGAAGTCAACATATTTGATTGGGTCCACACTTTAAGGCACTGTGAAGCAGTTATTTAACAATACCCAACTCAGGCCACATTGTTCTCACCTGGCTGGATGAATTAGATTATGATAGTTCAAATAAACAGTTGCAAACATTTTTGCTGTGCAAATGCCCTAAAATTGCCCCTTATCAACTATGAATGTGGGGGCTTTCCTAGCTCCATCCCACAGCTGAACACAGTTGATAGGAAAGTGGCAATGGAGGCCTCTAAGAACTTGGTGGTCAGAGATGAAAGGCAGTGTCTGAAGGCAATGCAACCCAGTACAGTTAGTTTTCTTTGTGAGATGAACTCAAATAGCGTTTGTTCTTCAGCCTTAAAACATAGAGGTCACTCAGTTGAAAGAGAAGCAACAAAAGTTTCATTTCAACATTCTTCTGTTTGCTCATCAAACTAATTACTTGGGTTTTGTGGTTACTCAAGTGTGCACGCATATGCAGATGTGTGCAGCTGGTTTATTTCTGTATGTCGCGTCTGTGTGTATATGTGACCTTACTGCCAACCAATGATAGAAAATGTCCTGAGTCTTCTTCCTCCTTTGGTACCAGAGGAAATATGACTCAAATGGATGCCATTAGTCCTAATAGGCAGAGGGCAGCTGCACAGGAGACACATCTGAGCAGAGAAAACATCTACAGACTTGCATTGTCTTTTGTTTTTAGCATATAGGAGCATGTGGGAGCATACATAAATGCACTATTTAAAGGTGTAGTTTGCTTTTGGGTGATTTCAGTATATCTGTATCTTAAAAAGTGTTGATCAGTGGGCTTAACCTGGCTGCTAAGCCAGTGTAACTGGGGGTGCTTAAGACAACAGCTTTTCTCGGGGTGGACAGATATTTGGTATGCTGTTCCTGGGGTTTCTGATTAGTGTTTTAAGCAAGGCTGTTTACCATTGTCCTAGAGAGTAAAACTTGAACCACTTGTCATTTGGAAAAAATATTTTAACAACTGCAAGTCTCATTGAAAGCTATACTGCTATATGCTAAATTGGAAAAAGTGTCTTTTTCCTTGGTTAAACTGGCAGATTATAAAATTCTACCATCCAGTACAGCAATGAGCGATTAAAACAAGGTGTGAAAAAATAATAGAACAAGAGTTTTCAGTATTTAACATTCTGATATGATATTTTGTAATGTGAAACATGAAAAAGTCATAATGCATTTCCACCAAAACAAATTAAGCTGTACGTCCTAACGCAATAATGTAGTGGTACCCAAATGTATTAGCATGAAGCAACATGTACTTATGATCCTTTGGTCTGTGTGCATCGTGCACAGTTCAGAGGAGCTTTTAAACCTACCCCCTATTGTTTCATGGTAATTCACTTTTAGAGCCATTTTAGAGTATTTCACAAAAGAGGAAAAATTAGACAAAAGTCAGAAAAGGCATTTTCCTAGTACTGTGATGAGTGATTTTCTTAGTACAGTGATGCGTTTCTGTCTTCCCCATTGTCTGTTTCTCCCTCTCCTCTCCTCCTCTCAGAGAGGGACTACACCAGTCTGTGTGAAAAGCAGCCCATCGGTCGGCTGTTATTCCGCCAGTACTGTGACACCAGGCCAGAGCTGAAGCGCTGCATCGAGTTTATGGATGCTGTGGTATGTGCCTGTACTTTCACTCTCCTCGTTCTCTGATCTTATAACGAGTACCATACTTTCACACATCCCGTTTCACTGGCCTCTCCATGCTTCTCTGTCTCAGTCTCTCTCATCTTCTCTGTGTCTCTGTGATTTCTCCCATGGGACTCGCCTGATTTGGGCCCCTGCAGAGCAAGGAATAGGAAAAGAAAGTAAAGGCTTGGTCATTTGCCTGCTCTTGGCAGTAGCACAGGGTGGTGGGTGGGGTGGGCGTAGAGGGTGATTAGCAGCTTACACAGGCTGTCAGAAAGGAGACCCTCCCCTTCCTACACGCACTCCTCCATGAAGTCAAACCCACGTCAGAGGCAGGTCCCCCGAGTGAGCAGGCAAACACAGGCCTCAGCTTGTGTCTAGGCCCCTTGAGGTATGTGAGAAAGGAAAACGGGGAACATGCTTATTTTATAAGCACTCACATCAGTTTTTTTCAAGGTAGGCTGACATGCATGTAAATATGCACCCTGGGAGTCACACATACTCATACTGACAAAAATTCCAAGAAAGACACAAACATTTTTGTGCTTAGCACATGCTGTAAATCCCACTGCCTCGGCTGTGATATGTTGTAGCACAGCTTGGTCCCGTACCTCTCAGTCAAAAAAAAAAACATGTGAAACTCCAGGCTATCTCCCTGCCTTCAGCCATATTTGACCAGAAACACAATCTGTGATGGTGCAATGGGGTGAAAGCTGAGGCATCATTCTGGTAGGCGACAGATGTAATAGGCAAAGTGTGAAGACGAACAAGGTTGCCAGTTTGCTGCTTTGAATAAGATGTTTTGTCATCAGTAACATCTTGTTATCTATCCGCGGTCCCGTGCTCACTTCTGTTTTCTTTCTTTATATAAACTTAACAGTTTCTTCTCGATCCTCCTCCCTGTCTTAACCTCCTGCTATGCCTTCTGTTGACTGTCTATCTGACCTTATTTGGAGAGAGATGAAGAAAGATGGCTGAATGAGCATGGTTTCCTGCACTGCTATGGTTGCTTACACTTCTGTTTTTCTATGGCAGGCCATGTACCAGCTAGCTCCAGATGAGAAGAGGAGGGACTGTGGACTGAATGTTTTAGACACATACTTTAATAATGGGGTGAGGTGCACATACGCTTATTTAATAACAGAGCTGGCTGATGCATAAGAAATATTTAGATGTTTACATTTGCAAAAGTCCATCTTAAATCTGCCAATAAATTAAGTACATAAACATTTGCTTATATGATGTATTAGTTAATAATAATTTTATTTATATTTGTTATCAAGACGTGTATGTTTTAAATTTCACTTGGACTTTATTCAAACCTTGTAAATCCAAAGATGTGTAATGTACCCTAAGCATGGGTGACTTTAACATTTCTGCTGTGGTATCAGCAACATTTTGGTTTGGTCAAGATTCACACTGGCATCATTTATCATAATCACCTATTATAATAAGCTCTATAAATAAACAAGCTGCCATGTACTGTGAAGAGAAGGAAATGGTTTGTGCAAAATTAAGCATTTGAATGTATGTGTATTCTGTACACCCATTTCACACCCTCTTGCAGTTACCCCGTTTTTGTGTTGTTGCCACAACCTCATCAAATTATTATTAGATTAGTGCACTTTGATACACAGAAGACTTGACGGTGTGATCACCATCTTTAATAGATTGGGCTGTACTGACAAACCAGCTTGTTTTAAAACCAGTCCGAACAGGTGAGGTATGTTCACAGCCTTGATTCGTTCTAAGCAAAATTGTACAGTTTCACAAACAGATAGGGGCTTTCTTAGCCTTGACAGTCTACAGCCATGACATTATTTCTATCCCTTTCTCTGTCTGTCTCTCACTCTCATTTTTTTTCTCTTTGTAACCCATAAGTCGGCAGCCCATCTGCCAGACATACCCCAGGATGTAGTCGCTGGGTGCCGGGAGAGACTGGAGCAGAGTCCATGTAAGGAACTTTTCGACGACTGCACCAAGTAAGTCTCTATCTTTATTATGGTTGTCATCAAAATGTAGTCGCGCTAATAGAATCTTATTCCTTCACCAAGACTGTGTGTATGTTTAACGACTGTGTGGACTAGTGCACCCTGTCACTAGTGATGATGAGGCAGCTGGCACCTGGTGTGCAGTAACACACACATACACACAGGCTTGCAAACACACGCACAGTTGAGGCGAATGAAAAAGAGCAGTGGGCAGAGAGCATCCGGATGGCTGGCATGAAAACAACAGCCACCTCAGTGTTCCCTGTGCACACATAAACACAGATTTACAAACACACACATACACGCGCACTCTTGCAGGTGTTTTTGCTTCCTGCTGTGAGTGCCAGGAGAAGCAAACAGACTGGGGATTATTAACAAAATGTACTTCTCATTACACACACACACACACACACGCACATTAGCCCAGTCATTTTACTCTAGCTTCTATAGACCCCTTTACGGCCGACGTCATGCTTACGTCACAGTGTTAGCTGGAGACAAAATAGAGGAAAACTGGAAAGCAGTTCAACCTACATCATGTGCCGAAAATATCATCTTTTTACATCGCTGTGTGCCAGAATTGTAGAAATGGCTCTAAACTGAAAGTTTCTTCTCATACTAGTTTCTACTGAAACTAAAAACTGAAAACAAATGAAAGGGTTGGACTGAGGTGATGATCAAAAAGCCTTGTGTTTCACCTCACTCTATGTATCAGGTGAGGTTAGATACTGTGTTTAAGGTTTGCCATGGTCACACCAGATGTGGGAAAAGTAAGAGGAATAACATTGGGAGATTTTTTCTCCTGACTTTCCACATGCATTGCTCCAGCTATGCCCCGCCCACCAACAAGCATCACAATGTTTACTAACTGTAAAGGAAACTATTGCACAACTTACTCAGGCCGTATGATATACAGTGTGTAATGCATTGTTGACTATTTAAATGCATCAATATAATTATATTTCCCTTCATATTTGTGCTGCTTTAGGCATTGTGTTACTTATTAATTAGGAGCTGTTAATAATTCTGCATGTCTGAACTGGTTCTGGTAGTTGGGTACTTCTTTTTTTTTTTTTTTT
>OMLM01008022.1:30953-64300 GCA_900302695.1 Helostoma temminkii
AATGACTGTGTGTGTGTGTGTTTTGGTCTCTAAGAATTTTCCCATCCCTTTCCCACAGATCTTGTGATCTGTCTCTGACTATGTACTCCATAGCAGATGGGATTCCTCTTAGAGGCAGCAACATCCTGCTTGTACTCAACAGCAGATGCACACAAACTGTACCCTGTGTGTCACTGACCCACAGGGGGTAGAGGGAGGAAGGGGAGGGAGGGATGCTGATGGGAATGGATGGAAACAAGAGAGATGGATGAAGGGATTAGAGAGAAAACACACAACAGTGGAGTGATGAGTGGAGAAGAAGATGTCTGTGGTGTATCTCTGTTTTTTTTCTTGTATACATTCCTGACATTTCATGGGGGATAATGGATGATTTTTGGGGCATTAAACAAGTCAAATAAAATAATCATGTTACTCAGCTACCCCGTCTCTTACCACTACTCTTCCCTCCTTCTCCCACCATTCTCTCTTCATGCCCTCTTCCACGCCATATCTTTTCTTCTTGACCCATCTCTCGTTTCCATCTCGCAACTTCCCCAAATTCACTCTCTTCTCCAGGTTAGTCTAGCATATGCCTATGAGACCAAGGATGCGCTGTGCCTGGTTCTGACCATAATGAATGGCGGTGACTTAAAGTTCCACATCTACAACATGGGCAATTCAGGCTTCGATGAGCAGAGGGCCATCTTCTATGCTGCCGAGATCTGCTGTGGCCTTGAGGACCTGCACCGTGAGAGGATAGTCTACAGGTTAGGTCACATGCAAGTCAGAAACAATTTGGCCCTGGCATCGATGGGGAAATCAAGTAAAAACAAGGTGGTTTTATCTTGTCATCAAATCCGTTAAAATTAACTTTGCTGTTTTAAAACAGCATTAGGGGTTGAGGTTTTAGGTTAGGATATTTTAAGGATCTGTCTCCCAGGACCAACGTTATGAGGTTTACAGTCCCGGTACCACATTATGTAAGCTTGTTTTTGTACAAGAAAATTTGCCTACAATTGGCCAAACATCCTGGTATTTCAAGGGGCACTCTATCGGTTTTACATACTGAGTTTTTGTCAGAGGTTCAGCTCAGTCTGTGACAACAGTTATATATATAAACAAATTTGTGTCTCTGAGCAAACTTACTTCACGGAAAATAACCTTGATGATGTCACAGGAAGTTTGAAAGGCGTAGTGTTTTACCAGGCACAGAGAATCTAAACAAAGATGCTGTCAAGCTCCATCATAGGAAATACAGGATGCAGCTATTTGAATTCTGATCACTACTACAGAGGACAGGATAAGACCCCTGACTTTATGGAATTGCTGCCCTAAATTAGTGGAATACCTCTTACAGTACAAAAACATAATTGGCAAATCTCAACTAATCAAGAGGCTTAAACTAAACCATAAGCAAGTTGTATGTCCACCTATCTGTCCCAGCTCCAATGTTAATAGAAGATGGATGCCACACGAGTATTTGCAGTCGTGTAAGACTGTGACAAGTGCAAATAGAGACTCCTGGATGATGAAGTGTGACTGGATTAATGGTGTACTGAGGTGTAATGCACCGGTCACACTCAGGGGAGCCTCAGAGTAATGCTAACGTAAACACTGATGTTCTTAGAGCACATATGCATACACATAGTCACGTTGGCATTAGTTAAGGACCATAGTTTTAGGTTTTGTATTGAATTTCGTAAAAAGACAAGGATTTCGCATGTTAGTCAAAAATGTGAAGGAAAAAGCCTTTAATACGTAAGAGAGCTTTACGTATGTAAAAACAATGACTGAACAAGCCTAAAATCCTGCAACACTTGAAACCAGGAATATTCAAATCAGTACAAAGCAGCGCTTGATAACATACAGTGCCAGATAAACACGTGTGTGCATATGTTTGTCACATGAAAGACATGTAGAAGCTCAAGATCACAAAGCAAACAGGCAATGAAAGACAATGAAATGTCAACAACATGACAAGTTAATAAGGAATACAAATATTTATTAAGGATTTTAATGTTGTATCCTTGTTCTTCAACCTAAGGTCCATTTTTAAACAAACACAGTATTGAAGGTATAATTGTGTTTGTTTGTTTTTCTTTGCAGGGATTTGAAACCTGAAAACATCCTTCTGGATGATCGCGGTATGTCCCAATGCTTTTTTTTTTTCTTTATTGTTCACACCAGAATAGGCTGACATGTGGAGACACTTCTTGGCTGAAGTTTTTTTTGTCTTCCACTGTTTATGTAAGCCATAGCTCACTATATCCAAATCAAATGAACAGTTTCTAAGTAGACCACTTTATAATGCACAAGCAGATCGGAAGAGTATATCCCCGCTTTTCACAGGCTGAAAACTTTTTCATGCTCTCTGCTCTGAGTCATAGTCCTCTATCATCTATTCTCTGTAATGTGGCCTTATCTTGAAATGGAGAAATATCCTCTACTTATCTGTTAAGGTCTTACTTTCCTTATTTCTCTCACAAAAGATCATTTAAGTATTGTCAGGATGCTGGTTTTAACTTTTCTACTACTTAACAATACAACTGTAGTTGTATTATTAATGTAAGTTGTTTCTCCATGACTCACTGAAACAAAGTGTAAATTCTTCTTAAAATGTGTATTTAACATGATGTCTGTTATGTAACCTCTGGTTCTTCTTCAGGACATATCCGAATTTCAGACCTGGGTCTTGCTGTTCAAATCCCTGAAGGAGAGACGATACGTGGGAGAGTGGGCACTGTTGGATACATGGGTAAGAAGCTGATAAAATAACATTTGCCATGGGGATAGAAAAGAAACTAGTAAAACCCACAGTAGACTTTGGACAGACAAGCCACTAATGTAGATTCTGTTTCTGTTTTAGCCTTTTTATTTCAACAAATGATTCCTTTCCTTCCACATCTAGTAAATGTGTCAGTCATATATCAGCTTGAACTGAATCTATGTTTCTCCCTCTCACTCTCTTAGCCCCAGAGGTGATCCAGAACGAGAGCTACACCTTCAGCCCAGACTGGTGGGGGCTGGGCTGCCTGATCTTTGAGATGATCCAGGGCCAGTCGCCCTTCCGCAAACGCAAGGAACGTGTCAAGCGGGAGGAGGTAGACAGAAGAGTGCGGGAGGATCAGGAGGAGTACTCTGATAAGTTCTCTGAGGAGGCGAAGGACATCTGCAGACAGGTGAGAGTGAAAAGATGGAAGTGACAAATGATAGTGGGGTTAGGTCAGAGGCAGAAAAAGGACAACAAGAGGAGAGTACATTAAGAAAGTTGTCTGAAACCAGGGGCATATGAGGACAGGAAGGCATGTTGGACTGTCAGACTGAGAGGAGTATGGAGAGAAAAATCTAACGTGGATTTCAGTTCTGAAATGTGTGGTGATAAATAACATAACCATTAAGGTAAATAACTGTGGCCTTACCTAAACAACAAAAAAGACACAGTGAAAAAACAAAAGCAAAGGTTGGACGATGAATGTAGATATTTCACGATTTCATTCCAAAGAACATCATATCTAGTCTTGCTTCAGAGAAAATACGGTTTCTAAAACTGTTGTTTATCAATTTAGTAGTTTCTGATTTGTTTAAAAAAATCTTACTTTAGTTTATGTTTTACAAGAGCTGTTTTGCAGCCTCTTTAAACAGTCAATAAAAGTCCTACATGTTTTCCACCATACAATATATCATGCTCATTTTGACCACAAGCCTCCAAATTTTTTTGTACACCTCCTAGTTCATGGTTGTGGGAGTTGATCACAGCGTGCACTGAGAAGCATGCCAAGAAAATCATAGTTCCCCGGTTGTGTCAGTAGTGTTTCTTTTCTAACACTACTTGTTTCAAACAAATTTAGTTTAAACCGGATTTAATGTGTTAATGTTTATCACCTTTAAAAGTCAATTTGGTCCACATTTAGCTGTTTAAACATCCGGACACAAAGCAACACGAACGTGTGTTTGGAGGTTTTTTTTGTCACCAGATGAATATAAGCACAATATTCAGTCTCTTTTTTTAGCTTGTTTTTTGAGTCTGTGGGAAATATCTGGCTCTTTTTCTGCCCCACTGTGTTCACAATCTACAGTAGTTGGTAACTTTGACAGTCATTAAGCACAACCTAGGTTTATCTGGGTTTATTCCAGGTTATTCCCTGAAAACTGCTAGAAATACGTTTGATGAGTGTGGTGAGAGTGAATCAAAACAGTACATTTATATATTTTTGCCTTTCAAAAAAGAAAGGAGGCTAAAATGGTCCATATAGCTGATGTAGTGTTATGTGATAACGGTCTTGGTTCAGATTATACACATTTCAGCCCATGTTGATACACAGCTGTTGATTGAGTGTAGGTTTACAGAGATTAGCGTTTCATTACAACTTACCTCATCTCTCTTTCAACTCCTCTGACCTCCTCAGTGTCAGTATTCTCTGCTCTAAGATGGAGCCACTGAGCCGCTTTGTTTCTGAGCAGGAGGGGACGATGCAGTTTGTGTGACGCGGTGGAACATTCTGACCCGAGGTTCAGCAGATTGAAAGACTCCCCAGGGAGACGAGGAATTGAGTGGGGCAGGGAGGGGTGTGGACGAAACGGCAATCCAGGCAGAAAAGTTTCAGCAAGAAATGGGAGAAAGATAATAAGGAAGGGGAGAGAATATGTGTGTGTGTGTGTGTGTGTGTGTGTGTGTGTATGGGGTGGGGATGGGGCAGCCTGTGTCATACTAGAGAGATGGCTCTTACCACAGACGAAAATAGACAAGTGATCTGAGCTGTCAAGAGCAGAAAGTGAGAGTGACATGTTTCTTTGAACCCTGACATAAATTGGGAAAGAGCTGTGAAAAGCAAGAGCAACAAAGGGGAAATGGAGATAGAGCGTGAGATTTAGTGAAAACATGAAAAGCCATCGGTTTGTCTGTTGGGATAGATATCAGCTTTTGGGTGACAGGGTGAGAGAGAGTGTCCGCTAGTAGCTGAACCACTAAACAGCACTCATCCACTTCATAAGCGTGCTGTATTGTAGGTGGTGTGGTGGTAATATTATCCAGAGGCTCTCACAGAGACGCTCTCTAATTCTGTCCACGATGCTGCTGCATTAACCCCTGAGCGTAGGGATTTGTGTTTGGAATTGGTCTTAAAACTGTCCACTTTTTTTTTTGTGAGTGTGACTTATGGATGGAGAGGTTCTTACTAGTGAGTAATATACTATACATATTTAAAGAGTTCCAACATTTCTGTCTCTTTTCCCCTCTTCCTCTTGCTGCATGTCAGCTCCTGGCCAAGGACCCCAAGGAGCGACTGGGCTGTCAGGGTCGAGGGGCCATAGAGGTCAAGCAGCACCCCATCTTCAGAAACATCAACTTCAAACGGCTTGAGGCCAACATGCTGGACCCTCCCTTCATCCCCGATGTAAGAACACGCACACGAACCTGCATACTCACATGGCGCACACAGTACATACAGGTTTGATGAAAGACCTGCAAATCAGCATACATGAAATACCACTGTCACAAGCAAACAAACTCATTCAGGACAATCTAGTTATAGTGGTAGCTGGTGAGGTCAGAGAGAGGCTGATTAATAGAAAACAGCAAATAAAGCTGCGTTCCCCTGTTGTACAGTAAACGCCATTAATGCTAAATAGTAGATGGTTGTGGTCTTATTATGCTAACCCTCTCAAGTGTGAATATTGAATGGAGTGTATTACAAACCACTACTTTCCCCAGACAAAAACACAAAGCTGCTTTTGTGCTTTCCCTCATAGATCTTTCATTGCCTGGGATAATGCAGAGAGTCAATCCATTTTCAGTGTCATAAATAAACAGAGAAAGGGGAATGACTGTCCTGAGAGGTTAAATCAATAGCTGAAAGAAGATAGTGTTATCTACATTTCTATTTTGGGTTTTTCATGTCAGTAGAGGCTCACTGAGGAAAGCAGAGTTGTCGGGCATGTGAAGATTTAAATATTTGGCCAATACCCATCTGTTTTAAAGTTCTTATTATTTCACCTTTTCATTCAAAGTCATTCAGCACGTCAGTTGTTCTCCCTTCTTTTTTAGTTGAGCTCTTCTCACTGTTCTCCATTTTTCTCTGTCTTTAACCTGCTGTGTCGCAGCCTCGAGCTGTGTACTGTAAAGACGTCCTGGACATTGAGCAGTTCTCCACCGTCAAAGGCGTGAACCTTGACCCCACAGACGATGACTTCTACCACAAGTTTGTCACAGGCAGTGTCTCCATCCCGTGGCAGAATGAGGTACTGCTCTCTGAGACCACTGAGATGATGTCATTGTTCAGTCCCACAGCAGACACACACAGCACAGCACAATGCTGGTGATGACACAGGAATCGATAAGGAAACCCTTTGTTTAAGAGTGATGTAGAAATAAATCTGTGCTTTTAAATATGAATGGGCCATTGCCTTTGAATGAGCCAACTTACTAAACATGTATTAAGGTGTTCATCTATATCCTAACTGTAGAGAGGGTTATGTTATGAACAAATGACACCCAACACTGTGGCGACCCACGGGTGTGTTGTAGAAGCACCCTCGTAAAGACATATAACATATAATATATAACTCGACATTTTGTGCTTTGTAGATGATTGAGATGGAGTGCTTCAAAGAAATCAATGTCTATGAGACAGACGGGACGCTGTGCCCAGACCTGGACATGAACCGGCCTAACCCTCCACCAAAGAGAGGCTTCTTCTACCGCCTGTTCAGAAGAGAGGCAAGTGCTAATGCTCCGGCAACTGTCCGAGGGGGTGGGGGCTAAGGTACTTCCTTTCTTCCTACTTTCCTTCCTTCCTTATTTCCCCAGGCCTTGTCCAAACTCAACTAAATCTCCTGTGGAGTTCGAATGTGAACTTTCTGTTTCCAGTTCTTTTGAGTTGGTTAGAATAAGGTCTTTCTTTCTCCCTTTTATACACTGAATATTTTCAGTTGCTTTTTTTAAAATCCCTTTGCACATTCTTTCCTGTATTTGTTGCTACGCTGCTTTGTTTCAGAAGGTCAAACCTGAGGAATCTTTTCTCGAGAGAACTTCTATGTGGTTGTGGGAAGATGGCATTATGCTTTGACATTAATATTTTTAATACAGTAGCACATACTGGTGGTGATAAGAGGTTTTAACAGCTTCTGTTGCTTCTGTAGTTTCTCAATTACCAGATTATTTCCACTATAATTTACTAGGTTAATATTCAAACCTCTCTAAACACTGATAATCCAGATAAGCTTGGGTTGATAAGAAGCAAACACACTCAAACTGCTTTCAAATTTCTACCACATGCTCATAGCAATAAGGTCTATGAGCAGCTACTTGCTACATACCGTCTGCCTTACCTCACTGGTGGAGGTTGGTGGGGCAGTATTCAGGCTGCAGACGCTGCTCATTTAACCCAACACATGTGAGAAGGTGCAGTGATAAAGGTTGATGACGTTGGTGATATATATCCTGACTTTTGGTTCTTCCAGGTCTGTTTTAAGAGCAGTTACAGTGATGATGAGGTTGAAGAACCCTCGCGACTTTAAACCACTCCCTCCACCTGCCTCCTCCTCCGCCTCTCGTCGCTGAACTTCACCAACTTCAAACTCCAACCGAGCGCAAACCTTAGGAACTCAGTGAATGTTGACCTGTATTTATGAGCTGTATTAAAAGTGTATTATAATTAAAGAAAAAAGTATGAGTTTAAAGATTTTGTACATTTGTACTTGAATTTATGTCTAGATGTATATTTTCACTAAAGGTTGTATTGTACAAAAAGCCATAAAAATACCACTTGAATGCATACATTTCCTTATGATTTCCTTTTTTATTTTTTTTTGGAATGAGTATGGATAATGTTTATTGGGGAGTTTTTTAAAGAAGCACAGTACCTGTAGTTTTTTGTTTGTTTTTTTTTTTTCTTTCAATGTAGCATAAAGCCTTTTTTTTTATATGTGCTGTATGTTTGACATTCATTTGGCCAATGTGATGGGGTGTTAACGCATCAGATCGTCCAAGTCCCTCACTAACATTTAGCCTCCGCATTCCTCAAGGATCAGATAGATCTGAATAAAGAGCACTGATCCAAACAATATGGGGGGTAGAGTCCAGTCTAACATTGCTGTTGATGCCACGCTGCTTAAACTTTCCCACATCTCCACCTACTCCTTTGATTTTACCTATTGTGAGTAGTAAACCATGTTTTTTAGTTCTAAACAAGGTGGCATGGATTTATTTCAGATGATCTTTTAGTCAGTTTGTGCAACATTAAGTATCATTAAAGTACAAGGGAAATCCTGTAAAAAGGAGGCTCTGATAATTATCAATCCAGGACTTGACTATATCATGTGCCACAAAAGACTCTGCATATTAATTTCACATGCTAGGACGTGTTTCTGTTGGAAGTAAATATCTCTTTCATTATTTCCAGAACATTTTTTGGTGATTTATTTTTATTCTTTGTGTCACATTTTCTGCTTTCCTTGTGCTGCCTGGCTTTTCTTTTCTTTTTTTTCTGAGGTGTCCACTTATCATAAACCTGTTTAATGTGCAGTGCTGATATCCTTCTCTGAGAAATTTCTTAGTAATTTTCTTCCCATATTTTTATTATACCAGATAGCCCAAAACTGGATGAATGGAGAATGAGTTTGAATACAGAGACAGATGTTCAAGACGGCCCTGTATCAGATCTGTGGCTGACAGTGGCTTTATCTAGATAACAAATTGCTGTTGCATCAAACTAACTTGCATTGATTCAGCTGTCAGCAGCCATTAGCCACCTCACCGAGTCAAGATACAGCCTGCTTTGGCCTCTGTGCCTGTTGATCATGGATAGCACGATGCCTGTCTGCCACACATCCTGCTAGTAGACCTCCAGCTAGACCGCGTGGCTTTAGCCATTTTGCCTTTGAGGCCATCATCTGTTTTAATGCTGTGAATACCTAAACTAGACCTGTTAGCATTGTGTGTGTGCGCGCGTGTGTGTATTACACTGTACGCTAATGCCGCTTTTGTTCAAGCAATGCAGTAAATTAGCTATGCCCTTGTGCAATTAGAATTCAGTTATCTAAAGGATTCATTCATTTTGAAAATATATTTTTTCCACTAAAAAGCAATGTCTGCCTTTTTCAGTACAATAGCTCAAAATCATGTGTAGACTTGAATGCCACTCGAATTAATTTTGAATAGTTTAATAATGCAAATGTGTCAAGTGGTACGCATATAGTCCCCTATCTAATAATCAATTTGGCAAGTCGCCTTGTTGTAAAATGTTGTCTCCTGTAGCACATTCCATTATAAAAATCAGGAATCAAACTTGTGCATCTGGCTTTGGTGGCTTGTCATCACATGAGATTCTGAGTGTCTTTGTTTTGTTTTGGGTTTTTTTTCTTTATTTTGCTCTCAGGCACATTTTGAAGCTGATTTCTCTTGCCTATGTAGATTTTAGCCTTTTAACTGTTTACCCTCTAAAATCTTGTAAATTATGTATTTCTAACGTGTAACTAAGCTCTAACACACATTCACTGTGTTCGCCACCCATGCCTCTGTCATTGTTTGGAGTAAATTTACTCTTATGCCATCCATACAGTATAGCAGTAAAGAAATTCTATTAGTTTCATTGCACTATTGTGTGTGTTGACAATGACGATAGGAAGTGTCTTTAACTTTTTTGCCAATGATACCAAAAGCTACATAAATCAAACTTGCTTTGTTATCTGAAGACTGAAGAAAGACTGACAGCCTTTATTATATGTGCCAATCACAGAGTTTAGTTCTGACATCCTGCCTTTTCTCAACCTCTGTATCCTCCGTCCATCCGAGAGAAACTCCTTCACATAAAGGAACTTTAAACAGCTCAACAGTTTTGAATGTCCGCACTAAGTGCATTGTAATGCCTGTTTAAAAAAAATACATATGTTTTAATACTCAAGCATGTATTGGTTTGTAATACTTCAGGTTCCTTGTATATGTAAATGATGACCTTCTTGTGCCAACATATCTCACTGGTGTCTGAGGACAACTTTATAAATGGCAAGGTGACCAGCTGAGTTGGCCCAGTTTGAAAACACAAGTGTTCCTATCTTCATCCAAGGCGCTGATGGTGAGTCAGCCCCCCAAAATACTGGGATGATGAAAGACGTAAGAGATCCTCAGTTCCTTGGTGTCACTTGAATCTCAACTGGGGGCAGGGACACCGATAGAAGTCTGGTCTGGACTTTCTCCAGAGTTTCACACTCTTCTCTCCAGATATGTCACTAAGTGGTAGATTCAGTGGCGGGAGTAATGACAAATGCATTATTGGTATTCCATCTGGGCCCTGAGACTTCTTGATTTTCCTCTCCCCTTCTTTTTTTTTTTTTTTTGTATCTGTACAGTCATGTCGTTCAACCACTGCAGTCATTGTTAATTCTTGTACAAGTTGTATCACTGGTTGTTGTACCATATCTGACATTTGTAATTATGAAATAATACACTGCCATTTGTATAAAAATACTAGTGTCTTGACTTATTTGTGTCATATTTTGTTGTGAATAAATTGGCAAAGATGGGAGGAATAAAATATAGTGTCATCCTGATATCCTCTATGTTATGTCCAAACTACAAAAACAGCTTCAGGTTGAATTTTATTTAAAGCGGTTTCTGCAACTGGCTTCATGAAAAAAAAATCCTTAGATTTTTTTTCTACTTTCTACATTTACTCATTCACACTCTACCCCTCCCAATGGGTCAGAGATGGTGGGCTACAGGGTTAGGCTACAGCAGTGATCTTTCCATATTGAGGATAGGTTAGATTAATATGGACATAATTTTCTGCTTTATTAAACTCCCAGGACGTTCACGTAACCTCTCCTCCTCAACTCCCCTTTCTTGGTGCACTAATAAGGCACTAATCTTTTTTTTGGAATCTGGATTTCACCGATCCCGTGACAGCAACAATAACAACAAAAGAAAAAAAGTCCTAGTCACTGATTGGTTGTTTGCTGAGTCCGTTAACATAATTCTGTAGTCTGATTGGCCGCTGGCGTTGCACCTCGCCTCATCTGTGAATCTGCCATCTATGCCACTTCCTGGTGTGGTTCAACGGGTGAACGCAACGCTGCATCAGCGATGGCTTATAATCAACCCTCATTTTGTTTATTTAGGAATAGTATTGTGAAGGAATAAGACACATCTTGCACGAAAACAAGGCGGAGAGCCGGTGGTAGTTGTCGCGAGCAGTGCTAGCACTCTCGTCGCACTACGCACCGCTTGCTCTCTCTGTGCGCTAACTTGTCTTCACTGTGCTAGTTAGTTAGCCTACATAGTAAATATTAGCCAGCAAAGCTAGCCTGCTTACTGTTGATTGCTAAAATGGCCACCATGGAGAAACTGATGAAGGCCTTTGAGTCTTTAAAGTCATTCCAGCAACAACAAGGACCACCAACCGCCGAGGAGCTTGTCCAAAAACAGTAAGTGGATTTTTGTCCAAGCGCCTTTGCGTAGCTAACAGTAGCTTAGCAAGCTGGCTAAAGTTAGAGCCTGTGGTAACCACGGTTTAGCTAGCTTCAAACTAGTTGCGCTAACAAGCAAGCTAACAACCATAGTCTAATGTGTTATTTTACTTATGTCTAATTGTTGACAGGCATTGCACCAGTGGTTACAGAGGCTCCTCTTATATTACCGCTACCCGAATGACAGCTGAGCATATTTACAGAGGCAGGCTAGCTTGAAGAGAGACCGTGTAGAAGGTGTCCGCTAATTGATGCCCACGCACCTGAAAAGGGATTGGGAGCATTTAAAAGGTTTATCGTCTACTTAATAAATTGCCTCGGAGGAACAAGTGTGTCTGGAAGGCAGTTTTACAATTTTGAGCGTAACATTATGTAGTAGTAATGTAGATATTATGATTGCTTGACGGGAAGATTAGGTGCATTAATATGG
The DNA here is from genome assembly GCA_900302695.1 of Helostoma temminkii. NCBI lineage: Eukaryota > Metazoa > Chordata > Actinopteri > Anabantiformes > Helostomatidae > Helostoma > Helostoma temminkii. The sequence continues at coordinate 42,823 of OMLM01008022.1, forward strand.
TAGCCGCTTGGATCGCCGTCATTTGCACCCAGTGCTGATCCATGGATCAAGGTGCGGAAGCGATTAAGATTGCGTGCCTTGTTTTTGTTAGGCCCCCTGCTCAAGAAAACAATATTTTTCATTCACCGAACAAGTGCCAGACGCTTTCAGAAAAATCAACGATTTCCCACATTTTCGAAATTATAATAAAGTCGAACAAATCAGTAAAGGACAGCTGGCAATTAAATCTTTGTATCTCAATAATGTCAAGTGCATTACTGATGATGCTTCTAGCATTCCATTTGTTGTTACGTTTGTTGTAACAGAATTAGCAGACATATCAGGCTCATCTGCCAATATGACATTTCCATCTGTTAACAAAAAAATGTACCATGGATTATTTTTTCTATAATGTATGGTGATGTATTTGTATTACAAGGTTTGACTTGCATAAATAATGTATGAAATGTTTCATCATTGTGTTTTTATTGTGTTGGATTAAAATGTAAAACCGCAAGATATTCTTCTGGATAGAGCTATATCTCAAATCTCAATATGTTTAACTTTGGTGAGCCAATAAGGACATAGCTGTGGAGAAAGGTTGGTCTCTACCATCATGCATTGAGCTTCTGCAGTAGGTGGAAATCAGCTGTGGTGTCAAAACTCCAGATGCTTTGCTCTTATAAGATTGTTTCCTTGTCAGTGTGACATTGCTGCAATTGTGATCATGACAGTTTACAGTTGGAATTCTGTCAGACACACCCAGCAAGGAATAATGCAGCCTAATGCAACAGTGCTACAATAAACCCTTCCCCTTTGAGGGTGATAAAGTTCAGCTTTTGTTTAAACTGTATAACAGCTATAACAGAGTTATTTTGGTTAACCTTGTTTATATAGATGACTGGAAGATGTTAGATACACCTCAATATAATGCAGTATAATTCAACACACTACAAACATTAAATAAGCATGTAAATGCCTGCGTATGCTGTTAAACAGTAATGATGCCACAACTGTTGTAACTTGTTTCTAACTTCTAACTTTTCTAACAGTCTTCTCCTGGCACCCCTCACTAAACTAGCTCTACTCAACATTACATCATTTGCCAGGGTTTAGGCTGCTGCTCTGTCACTGATACTGATACGTGCGTTATGATTAGATGTGGATGCAGTAGGTTTCGAATTGTTGTCCTTTGAGTTTCCATTTTAGTTGATAACTTTTCTGTTTCTCCTTTTCTCTATAGAAACTAGCAGTGTTGAATGCTTTGGTGTTCTCATATTCAGTATGCTGTTCATTGTGCGGTATGGCTATGAGAAAGAGCTTTAATTAAGATCCTGCGTAGAGCTGGACTGATGACATAGCTGCAATACTGTTGTTTGCTCTTCGGTCTTTTGTCTCTCTCTTTTGCGGCCTCTTGTTTTCTTTCCCCTTTTTCTCATGTTCCCCATCTATCCTCTTTAACAGGAAAAAGGAACAGGCTACCACAAAGAAGGACAGGGTCACCCACTGTTTGACAATATGTGAAAACATTGTGGCTCAATCTCTAAGGTAAGTCTCACTTTTTAAAAATCAATCTTACAATTGTACTTCAGACTAATCTAAATAAATCTCTGCTGCTGAGCAATACATAAACTGAAGCTCTTACAATTGAACGTTTAGTTTTATTTTGTAATATTTTTCAGTGGTTAAGGATATTTTTCAAGTCACATCAAGGGTGGTAATTTACCAGCAGCTCAGACGTAATGATGCTTTTTTATCATCATGTCCCATGAAAAACTTCTCATTGCATCAAATGTGATAAACTTTGTAGCTATTCTAATCTGTGCGTGTGGACAAGGTTTTGTGTGTGAGGCACTGAAAGGCGTTTCACTGCAACACAACTGAATGGAAGAATGTCAGTTGTGTGGGTGTTTTCATCAGTGTTTCATTTATCAACATTTCAGAATAGTGTTATTGACATACACAAACAGTTCCCGCATAAAGAAATTTTCCTGACTTGTCTTTTCTGTTGTGCTGGGAGCAGAACATCTCCAGAGTTTCAGAAACTGCTGGGCATAGCCATGGAGATGTTCCTGCTCTGCACTGATGACAGCGAATCAGATGTCCGCATGGTGGCTGATGAGTGCCTGAACAAAATCATTAAAGTAAGCAGAAACTTTTCAACCTTCATTATTTGTGTGTACTGAAAATGAAACTATATTAGAATGTGTTAATGTTTCTATTCAGGCTCTGATGGACTCCAACCTGCCCAGGCTGCAGCTGGAGCTATACAAAGAAATTAAAAAGGTAATCCAATGTGGCTGTGTTGTGACTCATCATATTACACAACAGTGTTTAGCTCATTCACTGGTAACCCAGGTTTGATATTTGTTTCACGTAGTGTGAAAATTGAAATGTTTGGATGTCTTTGCTTAGAAGATATTAGTTTGACAAGAGAAGTGGTGATGCCGACGCTTGTGATTATATCGATGACATTGGTTTCGTATCTCTGCAGAATGGTGCCTCTCGGAGTCTGAGGGCAGCTTTGTGGAGGTTTGCTGAGCTTGCTCACCTCATCAGACCACAGAAATGCAGGTAGACACACAAATGCCTGATAACCTGCTTTCACTTCATTCACATGATAACCATATGCAAGTTATTTTATTTTCAGAGTGGGAAGCTGGGGAATTATTGTTTGGACAAGTTCAATTTAACCATGACCTGACAAAAACAGATTTAGCAAGTTTTCAAACGCTTTTACATTTTTATGTGTATGAGATAACACGGTTGTGATCTACATTGCTACCAGTTTGTTTTTCTTTATTTTATTCTTCTCCTTTCATCTCCTTGCGGTGCAGACCCTACCTGGTCAACCTGTTGCCTTGCCTCGCCAGAATCACCAAGCGACAGGAAGAGACGGTGCAAGAAACGCTGGCTGCAGCAATGCCCAAAATCATGTTGGCTTTGGGGAACTTTGCCAATGACGGAGAAATCAAGGTATCGGCACAAAGCAGAAGTGCTGGAAACTGTATAGTATGGAAATAAAATGTGTCATTAGTTCAAAATCCAATAAAAACATCAGCTAAGCTTAACTTGGTTTATCTGAAAGTAACTTTTATACTAGCTGAAATTAAATCCTCTTCCTAAAGTCGAGCGGACACTATACAGATTCTCCCTGAATTTAGACCTGATTCAGTCGCACCTGGTTGAGTTTATAACCAGGCTGAATTTATTAATCAACTGACTGATCCATAACCCTGCTTCTGGTCGATTGGATGGATTTCTAGCATGTCTGAAATTTTGGTTGGTCTTACAATGTGGGCAAGTCCGATATTCCACATAGTTGCTGTCAAGTATACACCAGTGAACCACCACATCAGGGGACCCCAAATGGCAGACTCCAGTCCAGATCAGGACACAAAGAGGTGTCCTTACGAACTGCTATTAAAATAGTAAACATTATTAATATATTACTTTGACAAGATTTTTAATAGGCACAGCCTGGTCAGTTCAGTAGTACGGTGAGGGGCCTTAGAGTTGTGGCATCTTTTAAGTATTCTCTTGTCTTCGTCGGGTGAAAACAGTGTAGCAGAAACTAAGGCTAAGGTTGGGTCCTGAGTTTTGACGGTAGGCCAAGGTAACTGATTAAATTCACAGCAAAGCAAGGGGAAATCGTATCTGTGGGAAACTAGACCTCACATTTACCAGAATCAGATGCTGAGCCTTGGGATCTAATGTCTTAGCTACACAGACAGTGTAGCATAAGCAGCATGTTAGCAGAGCAACAGTAGCAGCATCTGCTGCCTGTGAGCGTTAAACACGTAGTGAGTGAAACAGGTAGACTGTTCAAAATTCAGTAGTTAAGTCGAGTGTTTGGTGCTGAATAGACACAAAGTCATGTGTTTATTTATGCTACAACAAATACAGAAAAAACAGTAAACCAGTTCTGCTATGATTGCTAAAAAAATGTAAAATTACATCTGGAAAGACATGTAACATGAAAGAATCTATATTTTGTATCTTGTTGAAGCAGCAGCCTAAAACATTCATTAATTTGTTTCAGCCTGTTCAACCCTCATTTATTAATTAGGCTATTAAATTAATTGAAATCATGAAATATTACAGTCTAAGCAATGCAGTGTACATTTTAAATGTCATTACAAATTAAAACATCTTTATTTAAAAAAAATTTGGACAGAATGCCCATAATTATGTTATTGTTTAATTATTTTAAACAATGACATGTTTTCTTTTATACCAATAATATGGACTCATTAAACTTTCTTGACAATATGTATCACTAAGAATGAAAAATCAGTCTGGACATCGACTAGAGACGAAGTGACTGCAAGTCCTGGGCTTTTAGTGGAAGACCGCTGCACTACATTAAACTAGGTGGCTTATCAGTGTACAGGCTGCTGAGCCGTGTCTTCCAGCAATCTGTAGTTCCAAATTATTCTTTTCCTCATTCTCGGTCTACATTCATTGCACAGTTGCAAAAACTAAAGCAATACTTCTCTCTTTTTGTACACCTTGAAGATACATCTATACGGTTTCATTAAAGTTTATTGACAGTGTTGCATAAACTCAACCGGGAGCTTCTCATTTCAGTCTGAAGCACAGACATCACAGGTTCTGGCTGAGCGATGAAGCTGATTAAAAGGTGTAGTGTGAGTTATTATATTGTACACAAAAAAGCTGCACAGCGTCTGCTTGGCTTAAGGCTTATACAAGTAGTTTTAAATGTTTCAACCAAAAGATACAGTTCTTTTTTTTTTTTTTGTCCCAGGTGCTACTAAAGTCATTTGTCACCAACCTGAAGTCCAGCTCACCGACCATCAGGCGCACAGCAGCCAGCTCAGCTGTCAGCGTTTGCCAACACTCCAGACGTTCCAGCTACTTCTACACATGGCTTCTTAATGTGCTGCTCGGTAGGATGCACAAAGGCCCACGCTTGCACAGATACTGACACTCCCTTACTATATACTTGTTTGCGCAATTATACACAAAGATTTTCACTTCCCTAAATTAGTAATATAAATTATCACTTTAATGGGCTCCACACACACATTTACTCCGTCATGGGCTTCAGACATTCGAACAAGGCTGGAATACACAAAAACTAACCTCCTGTCTGTCCCATCTCCAGGTCTGTTGGTGCCAGTGGATGAAGAGCACCCCAGCCATCTGATTCTGGGGGTGCTGCTAACACTGCGCTACCTTATGCCTCTTCTACAGCAGCAAGTCAACACCACCAGTCTCAAAGGGAGTTTTGGAGTTATGAGGAAAGAGGCTGACATACAGCCAACACCTGAACAGTTGCTACAGGTAGAGACGAAAAGGTGTTTCCGAGTATGTCATAAACCCCGTAGTTATTTTAAAGTCCTGACTGATTTTTCTGTGTGCATCTCAAAGGTGTATGAGCTGACCCTACACTACACACAGCACTGGGATCACAATGTAGTCACAGCTGCTCTGGAGCTCCTGCAGCAGACGTTCAGGACTCCTCCTCCAGAGCTACTGCACATACTCATCACCGCAGGCAGCATTTCACATGCCACTGTGTTTCGCCAGGACACAGAGAGCCGTGTGCGCTCCAGCAGCATCCTTGAGCTCATTGGTAAACACATACGTCATCTGGGACTGTGCTAATAAAGGCTTGTTGTCATTTTTGTACAATGTAATGTGAGACCTGTATATCTATACTTTTATAGTCACCAGGCATTTGGAAAACAAATGTATCTGCTTCAGCTAGCTTTTAATTCATTAACCCATACTGACTGACTTTGCCACGATCAAACTGTGTTGGAGCTCTTCTCTCTTTTCAGCTCTGCTCTGTGCTTGCAACCTTTTTCATTTGCTTGCTAACTTGTTCTTTGTGGTCTGTAAATAATTGTTTCCTACCTACAAGTCTTTCTGAGCTTTTGCTGCTATTCTTTTCCTCACTTCCTGTTTCTACTTTCCTGCCATTCGCAGCGGGGGGAGGGTCTTCCAGCAGTCCACTCCTTCTCAGGAAACAGAGAGGTGACTAATCTATTTATCCCCTCTGCTTCCATCTTCCCTCTTACGGATGTTTCAGTCAGGGCTTGGGCCAATTCACCTTTAGCTGAGTCACTTATGACTGCTCATTTATGTCATAATTGTTGATTTAATATTTGGACTTTAATGTCCAATAACGCATAACAATAACTACTTGTTATTTTAAACACACTTTAAAATCACTCAACACCCAGGTTTTAGTTTTGTTCCCTTTTTCTAAGCTGGATTTAATGCTGATGTCCTTTGTTGATGTTTCCAGGTAAAATACTTTCTGGAGAGGAGGATGGGTTGGAGGATGATCCTGAGAAGACAGATGTCACCACTGGTGCCTTCGCAGGTGAGACATACCCACCAGGAGGCAGAATGTAGTGTTTAAGATGGTAATGCTTCAACCTACTGTAAAGTCTTTCTGTGTGTTTTTCTTCAGCGTCGGTTGTTGGTGCAGATGCCTCCTCCACAGCCCAGGTTGACATTATCACTGAGCAGCCACGCTCCTCCCAGCACACGCTGCAGCCTGGCGACTCTGTGGATCTCAGTGCCTCCTCAGAGCAGGGTGGCGGTGGAGGTGGCACTTCTGCATCAGACACTCCCGAGTCACCCAACGACAACGAGGAAGAAATGCTGAGCCGGAGCTCCAGCGGCGGGGCAAACATTACCCCAGAGACGGCTGACTACACCACCCCAGAGAACGCCACACCAGAGGGTGGGCCTTTAGGAGAGGGCGGGGTACTGCTAGGCACTAATGATCGCTCACTTCCACCCAGCGACTCCTCCCAGACCACCACAGAGGGACCAGATTCAGCTGTCACTCCTTCGGACGTAGCAGAACTGGTCAGTGTGAGTGTGTGGGTATGAGTGTGATATTCTATGTGAGACCACATCTTAAACATACAGAATATACAGAGGTACTTTACTTCTGTTTATATGTTTGTGTGAAAAAATGCTTTCCTCGACACCGAAAGTCTTATCTACAATCTGATGCTGTCTGTGAACCCTGAATAGCACAGCTTCTGTTTAAGGAATGATCATGTAATAGAATTAGGTTTTTATAAAATTATCAGTGTTGTTCTCCACTATTAGTAGACCAAAAACCATTTTTGCATGTTTTAGCCCATTAGCTACCAGCTGCATGTGCAGGCTACACTCAGTAATGTTGCTAATCACTGTATAGTTGTTTCAGTTCATACTCTACCTTCCAGGCAACCATTAGTTTCACTTCATGCTGCGCAGTATTGAAAAACTTTTTTTGACCCATAGAATGCTCTGCAAAAATCAGTCCTGTTGGTGCTTATCTAAAATGCAAACAATCATGTCAAAACTCCTCATTAAACTACATTCTGGTCTTGTTATGGCCCCTTTCCCACATATACGATGTAGTATCGTTTTTTTATTTTTTAACGCTAGCAGGTACGTTTAATCTTTTGATAGCATCCAACTGGAAAGTTTTCCTGAGAAATACTGCAACAAGTCATTATGTTTTGAAGATGTTCATTTTGTAGAATTGAAAGCTTTAATACATTAAAGCAGAGTTTAAAGCATACATTTACGTGTTACATACTCACACTCTCTTTTCAAGATCTTGGAAGCAGTCAGAATGATTTTCTGTTGCACAGTATTTTAAGTATTTTTCACATTGTCTTCCCAAGTTCTTCATCATGACATAATCTTAAAATCCTCCTTAGGTTAAACTGGGATAACTAACCTGTTTTATTGCTGACTCACTGTAAACAGCCTTTTGTTACTCTAGCACAATTAAGCCTCCAAACAACATTATGCAACACTTTATGAACTGCCTCACTGGCAGGCCTCACACATGGACCAAAATTCATTCCGTTCAAAAAGCACATGCTATTGCAAATCTATAATTGTCTAGTCCTGAAATATTATACAACCATTGCTTTTCAAGCATAATTTCCAGAAAGTGCATAATGTCTTATATTTGTGCCAGTACGGTGCAACACACTTTTAAATTCTTGTGTGCTACCTATAAAGTAATCTTTGATTTTATGATCTAGTCCACCAAACACTGTTTGCAAGCAAGTTAACATGACCTGCCTCCCAAGAAGCACACTTAGATGTGAGATTGATTCTAACAGGTCTACTTCTATGCTCCCTCTCCTTTATCCTTCTCACTTCGTCACAGTCGCAAACTCCATTCCCACGGGTTACTGAGCTGTGCCCGCCCTCACCAACTCCGACTGAGGGTCCCGATGTCACAGACAACGATTCTTCCGTCTACACTGCTTCTTCTTCTTCATCTTCTTTCTCTTTCTCCTCCTCCTCTTCTTTCTATGCCACTTCCTCCTCCTCTAGCACTAGTGACAAGGTCAGCCAGTTGGAAACTTTGAGTAGTTTGGGGGAGACTTGCTTGACTAGAAAATTCTGGCCGTCTCCATCCTTTCTCCTCCTGTTCAGTTGTTCATCTGATCCCATGCACAGAATTTGCCCTGCACACTGCTACTTTTCTCCTTTGTATATTATCTCCCTTCTTCTTGTCCTTGCTCTTTTTCCTTGTCTTCCAGTGGCCCCCTTCCTAAAATGAGATGCTTTTGAATGTCCTTTTGTAAAACACAACCCAGACGTCCCATTTTCCCAGCCTGCCATAAAGTTCAAAAGTAGAAGCATGAAGGCCATTTGTTAATTGTTTTCCTAAAACATGACTCCCTCTATGCTTTCGAGAGGCTGTGACGGGCTTTTGCTCCAGCGCAAATCAAACTTGGAGAAAACTGTTATTTAATCAATAAAGTACTTCAGATATTTCTCAGTTGTGCTGCCAAATTAGTTACCTGTTAGAGGTTATGTAGGATTTAATCTTAAAATATAAGAAAAAGTAATACTCTCCATATCAAAGGGGAATTTATAAAAAAGCTTGATCAAAAGCTTGCTCTTCTCTTGTATATGACAACCACAACTTAAGAGTTCTTAAACCTGTGCTGTAAATTGCGTTTGATACGAGCATGATCCGGTAAACGTTTAGGGGAACATTTGTTTGACTTTCAGTTTTAGTCATTTGTGGTGCTTTGTCTTTTTGTCTTCAGCCCAGCTTGTATAATACATGAATTAATTATCTGAAAGTATGAAAGGGTTGTTTGCATGTGGATTGCATCTAAAGCTGAGACAACTTGTTGGATTTGGTGTATGGGGAAAGTTGAGCTTACCCCCCCTGCTAGAAATGGATGTTTGTGTGTCTATTCATAAGGTGCTGGATGGCAGCGAGAGTCAGTACTCTGGAATGCAGATCGGGACTCTACAGGATGAAGAAGATGAAGGTGCACCACCTTCCTCCCAGGAGGAACCACCAGAACCACCATTCCTGCAGTCAGCGCTAGGTATGTTTGCGAGTACAGACAAATGCACAGATAAACACGTAAATGGTGGTTGTCATTGAAGACAGTCCCCTGCTTACTGATCTGATCGTCTCTGCATGTGTTCTGTTTGCAGCTCTGAGCAAGCCTCATCTCTTTGAAGGCCGAGGTCACAACCGACAGGGTTCAGATAGCAGTGTGGACCGCTTTATACCAAAGGATGAACCCGCTGAACCAGAACCTGACAACAAGGTAAAAAACCTCCATGCTAGGTTGAAGGTAAAGTGAGGTTTATTACAAATTTATCTGATTGTCTGACTTCTCTGCCTGCCTTTCAGCCATCACGGATAAAGGGTCCAATTGGACATTACACAGACCAGGGGGTGGAGCCACTGGTGCACTGCGTACGACTTCTTGCTGCTTCCTTTTTACTGACAGGACAAAAGAATGGTAAACGATAATAAAATAAAGAAATTAATATTAAAATAGATTTGAGTTCAATTGAATGTGAAACCTAATTGAATGTGCTTACAATTAAAGTTGAGTGAGTATATTGGCAGAATTGTAAAGAAATAGAAAGTGAAACAAGTCGGGGCACTTGCAGACTATGACTACGATCCACCATAGTCCAGTATGGTGCTTGTTCATTGTGTGGCTGTTGTGCTGTTATTAAAAGTAGCCAGACTTGGCTAAATGCTTGCCTATTCTTGTGTTAGCTTGTTGCATACACTCTCTGGCCACTACATTACACCTGCACAGTCTAATGCAGTCCAATACAACAGCTCAGCCATGAATTATACTTCAAGGTTACAATTTCTCAGTTTTTGTTGAATCTGACAGAAAAGTGATAATTCTACAGTGCATTTATTACTGAAGTTATAGTGGGTGGTGGAGTTGTACTGGAGTGCATTACATTATGAGGTGTTTCTGATGATTTTGAAACATGATCAGGTGTATTTAAAATGAAAGAGAGGGGCAAAACATTCGAGCCACCTCTTAATGTGATATGATGCATTGTAAGTTTCAGAAGCTATAAAATGTATTTCGTTTTTAACCGCTGATGATTGCTTTGTAGGGCTTTTTGAATCTGTTGTGTTGCCATTACAGCAGTTTTTTGGGAGATGATGATAATGGTCAGAAATTCCTGAGATTTCCAACTTTAATAAGTGGGAAGATGTTGTGAACATTTTTCTCCACTTGGTTGCTTGTAATGATGGTTTAAACAATGTGACAAGAATTGTGCATTTGAACTTTGAGGTCAGTATGGTAACCACTCTGTTGTCTACTAATTGTTTTGCTCTGTGTTTCTCCAGGTCTGATCCCTGACAAAGAGGTGAGAGTGAGTGTGAAGGCCCTGGCAGTCAGCTGTGTTGGGGCAGCTGCAGCGTTGCATCCTGAAGCTTTCTTTAATTCTCTGTACCTGGAGCCGCTGGACGGCATTCCAGCAGAAGGTATGGGTCAAAGAGTATTTAGGACGCTTCTGTTTAGATTATGATTATATGACCTTCCCCATCTCTAACTATTAATGCCCTCCTCTGTTTATTCTGTGATGTGGTCACACTAGCTGACATAAAGGCAATATACATATGTGCACAGGAGTGGGACGTTTAAAAAGCCACATAAAAACCGTTCTGAGAGTGGTCATGTTGTAAGAAATATGATTAGATTTAGAAAAACACAAGTGTCCCAGATATGATTTGGGGGAAAAAATTGTTTGTTCATCAGATCTAAATCATTTGGTTTAAAAAAACATCTGATCTGGGCCACCTCAGCTTGTAATGTGAACAGAGCGTAATTAAATGACCTTGTCAATCAAGCAGTTTGCCTACACCCCGCAGTCCTGAGAAAAAATCTAATCAGGCAGCAAGTGAAAACACCTGTGTGGTTGGACTGTTTGTATTTAAAATCTGTGACGCTCTGTTAGACATCGGACTTGTACACCATGCTGTTGCGAGAGAAACCAATTAAAATGGCATTTCATGGATGAGATGTTTAACAATAATGTTAAAGTTTGAAGTCACAGATTGAATGGAGCGCTTAATGCAAATCACTCTGCAACTTCTGCAGTGGAAAAATTGATTCGATTCTCAAAGCGCTATCTTTGACCGTGTTTCCTTCCTCTTTCTCTCTGCAGAGCAGCAGTATATCAGTGACATACTGGGCCTCATTGACCATGGAGACCCACAGATCAGAGGGGCCACGGCCATCCTCTGTGGAGCCATCATACAGGCAGCGCTCACCAAAACACGTTACAACATACACACCTGGCTGGCCAGTGTGGGGAGTGCAACAGGTTTGTGTGTGTGACAGCAGGGTGTATTTGTACTTGTTGTACAAACAGGTTGAGAACTTACTTCACGGTGCCCTTTTCATCTGTCTGCCCTGTTCCTCTCCAGGTAACCCTCTGTCCCTGGTGGACTTGGTGCCTTTGCTCCGGAAAACACTGAAAGATGAATCCTCCGTCACCTGCAAGATGGCGTGCTCGGCAGTGAGAGTGAGAGACCATATCTGAATGACGGTGTCACTTGTCTGTGCCCTTTTGTGTTTTTGTGATTAAGAGCTCCTTATTTGTGTCTTTCAGCATTGCATAATGACAGTGTGCAGCAGTACCATGAGTGAGCTCGGCCTGCAATTGGTGATAGACCTGTTGGCTCTGAAGGACTCTTCCTATTGGCTTGTTCGTACTGAGCTATTGGAGACGCTGGCTGAGATGGACTTCCGGTAGGACAGGTTTAGTTTGTGTTACTTGATTTTGCTAATACACTGATATTCTACAGTGTACCATTATCTGTTACAATGCCAATACTTTTTCTGTTTTATAGGTTGGTAAATTTCCTGGAGAGGAAAACTGAGAGTTTGCACAAAGGAGATCATCACTACACTGGGGTTAGTGCTCCATTATGCCCAGATTTATTTGTTTTTGTTGTTTTCAGGCAAACATGCAGTGAACCCCTTTTCCAACTTTAGTTGCTCTCTGTGGTTCCTCATTTGTCTACATTTCTCTCTCTCTAGCGACTGAGGCTACAGGACAGAGTTCTCAATAATATTGTCATCAGCCTGTTGGGAGATGATGATCCAAGAGTGCGGCATGTGGCTGCCTCTGCAGTAAGCAGGTACACAATGTCTTCACATATGCGGTCTTGTGTCACATCTTGAATCTACAGGCCTTTACTATGAAACATTTTTATGTTGATGCAGTTTTTTTGAGTTTAGTAGAGTTCTAAACAATCATTTATTTTTTTTTCTTGTGCCTCATGTTTCTGTTGCCTCTCTAACAGACTGGTTCCCAGGTTGTTCTATGACTGTGACCAGGGCCAGGTGGACCCAGTGGTGGCTATTGCCCGGGACCAGAGTTCAGTCTACCTGCAGCTGCTTATGCATGAGACACAGCCCCCCTCCCAGTTCACAGTTAGCACAATCACAAGGTATATGCACTCGTCACATCTTAAGGGTTAGAGATGTGATTAATTAAGAAATGATTATTTAAATAATTGGTCTGATGTTGCTTCTTGTCATCTGTTGGTTCCTTTTGTCTTGTTTTCAAGCACTAAATGAATTCATGATTAAAAACTGCAAAAGTTTAGTTTTAAACATGTATTCATTTGGCAGACCCTTTAAAGTGACTTGTAAGTGAACACACGCCTGTAATTTGTGGATGACCCACTCAACCTCTTGAGCCATAGTCACTACATCACATAAACAAAGTTAATATACAAAACCACAGAACAGTCTTTGAGTAACTGAACTGTTTTCTCTACCAGGACTTACAGAGGATACAACCTGTCCAACGCTGTTTCTGATGTCACTTTGGAGAACAATTTATCCAGAGTTGTTACCGCCGTCTCACACGGCCTCACCTCCTCTACCTCCAGAGCCCTAACTGTGAGGTTCCAGATATAAGGCTTCACCTTTTGTTGTTTAGTTTAGTTTATGGTGTTTCTGTGTGTGGTTATTTCCATAACATGTTTAAATCCAATTCCTCTGTTTTTCTGCAGTTTGGCTGTTGCGAGGCCTTGTGCCTCCTGGCTTCAAATTTTCCAGTGTGCAGTTGGAGCACAGGCTGGCACTGTGGCTATGTTAGCTCCAGTAGCAATTTTTCTTCCCGCTCTAGCCTGAACCGCAGCAGAGGCAGGGCCCTCAGGTATGTGTAACATCTGCCTTGCTAAGGTGACTATATTATATTTAATGTAGGGTTTATATTTTATTCTGGGATTTAATTGATGGAAAATAATGTTTTGGGTTTATTTTTTTGTTGTTTTGTTTTGTTTTTTTAGACTCAAAAAAAATGCAAATTTAAGTTATAATGTCCCTTTTATACAAAAGTTCCCCTGGCATTAAGAATTAAATGGCTTGTTTAAGTGCCTGTGTCTTTAGCCCCCCCTTTGTCCCATACCTTTTTGTTCTGATTGGCCAGCTCGTAGAGGTCATCCTATTGGCTACACTCTGCCCAGTTGGAACAGCACTATTCTTTAGCAACAACCTAGCCAAAAATCCTGCTTTATACTAAGGAAAGTTGTGAAAGCAGTTGTCTGAAGTGCTGCAAACAAATGAAACATTGCTCAAAGTCTGTTGCTGGCCTGGAACTGTAGCCACTGATTCATGGTTCCATTTAAGTCAGTTTCTTTCACAGCCAAAAAACATGTTTTGTGAGACTTGACATATTGATTTCCACACTCAAACTAGTGCTAGCTGTGAGCAGAATGGTGACGGCTAACTTTAGAGGGTGGGTGGGATGGTGTACTTGGTGGGTGTAGGAGCACACATGGATTTCTGCACCACTTGACGTCAAGCGATGCAGCCTTTTGAAAAAACTCACTCGCATAATCTGCTACACATTTTTATGGTGGACAGCATGTTCTTTATTTCAATACCTGTTCTTCTTTACTCAGCTTATCTTCTGTCATCTCCCATCTGCTCTGTAGTTTGTCACAGCCCAGCAGTGCCCCAGCATCTTCAGCTGCCACCTCATCTGCATCAGATACAGAACGAAGGAGTCTAACAGTGGGAATGGCCAACATGGTCCTCTCCTTACTCTCCTCTGCCTGGTTTCCACTGGACCTCTCAGCACATCAGGATGCCCTTTTGCTTTCTGGAAATCTGCTTGCTGGTGAGTAATGTGCACACAAATTACACCCTGTTGTTTGTGTACTGTGAAAGTGTACTCTAAAGTTAAGCATTAAAATTGTTAATGACTGACTTGTCTCTGATTCTGTTCACAGCTGTTGCTCCTAAATGTATGCGCAACCCCTGGTCTGGAGAGGAGGAAAGCAGCAGTGGTAGCACGAACACCAGTGGGGGCCCAAATAAAATAGAGGAACCCTGGGCAGCACTGTCGGAGCGTACCCTGGTGGCCATGGTGGAGCAGCTCTTTTCCCACCTAATGAAGGTCCTCAACATCTGCGCCCATGTGCTGGATGACACACCACCTGGACCAGCAGTGAAGGTAACTTGGATAACGAGGCGTTGTGCTTGTTTGGTTGGTTCACATTCAGTGGTTATAGGCTACATTTTAGTGGCATTTGTCTGCCTTTAACTACAGCTGTTTTCAGACATGCACTGGAATCCTGAGCTTCTTTAGACATTACCTGGAGGAGCGTGAGAGCGTCGGTCTGTACGTTAGACATTAACCCTACAGCTCCGTAGAACACAATTCGAGTAATGTTAGTTGAGCCCATGTGCAAATACAGCAACATACAGGTAACTGTCGAATTCAGTGAGCATATGAGTGTTCATTTTCCGTTTAATTCATTCAAAAAAATCCTGATTTTTAGTTGTGCTTCCAGTACACTTTACCCAGGGAACAACCCCCACAAAAACCAAAGCAACTATTTCTCCAAATGACAGTGGGGAAATGGACGATCTTTTGTTTCGTGCATGCAGGAAACGCCAACTCCTGACACGCCCTGAATCTCCAGCCACTGCCTGAATATCGGATGTGAAAGTGACTTTAAGTTGAATATGCAAAGGGAGGCCATTGCACTGAGTTGAGCTTTTGTACTGTTACCTTCTTTATAGGCCAGCCTCCCCTCTCTCAGCAACACTCCTTCCCTGAGTCCGATCCGGAGAAAAGGTAAAGAGAAGGATGCCGCTGAGCCCAGTGCTGCTCCCATGAGCCCAAAGAAAAACAATGAGGTCAACACAGGTACGTGCACCTCTCTATGCACTAACATGGGTACAGATCACCTAGGTGCTCTTCATGGATTGATGGATTTCTTTATTTTATTTTTTTTAAATGTAATTTTATTTTTTTTTGTGTGCGCGTGCAGGTAGGCCAGCAGACAGCACAAGCTCAACAGCAGTCAACAAATCAACCACCCTTGGCAGCTTCTACCACCTGCCGCCCTACCTCAAGCTTTATGATGTCCTCAAAGCTACACACACAAACTACAAGGTCAGAACACATGTTTTTAAATCCGTCATGCTATTGTATTTTACAGCTTCAATTTTAGCTTGAATGGTGGTTGGCAGTATTTGACAGTTTACTGTATTTCTTATGGCTCTTAGGTGACGCTGGACCTTCACAATAGTCAAGAGAAGTTTGGAAGTTTCCTGCGTGCCACTTTAGACGTTCTGTCTCAGCTACTGGAGCTTGCTACACTACATGACATTAGCAAGGTAAAAGTGCCTTGATCGGTTTTATTGAACTGTCTTAAAGCATTGATACTCAATTATAAGTTGTTTTGGGAAACGGGTTAATGGTTAATATTATTTAATACTTTCAGTGTGTGGAGGAAATTTTGGGCTATCTCAAGTCCTGCTTTTCCAGAGAACCAACCATGGCAACTGTCTGTGTACAGCAGGTCAGTAACGTTTGTGTTGAAGTATTGTGTGTGCATGGGCATGTCTTTACTTCCTTGTGTGGACAACTTTTGTTTGAATTTGATTCTTGTGAGAACATTTTAGCCAGTCCTCACCAGTACAGAGCATTTTCCGAGTTGGGGTGTAGTGAGACAAACGGCGTGTGTGGCAGTCTATATGGTTATAGCACTGAGCAGTGTGCTGCAACCTGTGACTCCACACAGAGTGAGGCTGGTGCCTGCCGACAGGGACTGTAAAGATGTTGGCTTCCCTGTGCGATGGTTCCATACATTCATATTCCTACATAGCCTAATGTCTAACACATGCAGTAATATCCTAATGATTGTAATTCAAATGTGATGACATAAAACATTATTTTATTTCAGACTACATTTAAGAGTCCCCTAAGTAGAGTTAATCATGAAACTGTTAATTAAATAGCTGTTTTTGTTTTTATTTTATTCGGATGTGACATTTTTATGGCTTAAGACTTTTTTAAAATGTTTTTATTTTAATTACTACTCTGTAGCTGTTGAAGACTCTGTTTGGCACCAATCTGGCCTCTCAGTACGAAGGTGTCCTTAGTGGACCCAGTCGTTCCCAGGGCAAGGCTCTTCGTCTTGGTTCTTCCAGCCTGCGCCCAGGCCTCTACCACTACTGCTTCATGGCCCCATACACACACTTCACCCAGGCTCTGGCTGATGCCAGTCTTCGTAACATGGTGCAGGCTGAGCATGAACAGGACACCTCTGGGTGGGTTGCAGCAATGCATATTTCACGTAGAAGGCAGTATTCATATTGATGTATATGAGTTTGTATACATTATGCATGTCTTACAGAATGTTCCTTCTTCCCCCATCAGGTGGTTTGATGTGATGCAAAAAGCTTCCAACCAGCTGAGGTCCAACATTGCAAATGCAACACGCAACAGAGGAGACAAGGTAAAAGTGCATTGCTACTTTTTCAAAATGCGATTGTGTTTGTTAGTGGCTTATATTGAATGGTTGCTTAAGTGAGTTTATATTATTTTGAAAGCTGTAGTTCCAATCTTTGTTTTCCCAGAATGCTATCCATAATCACATTCGTCTGTTTGAGCCGCTGGTGATCAAAGCTTTGAAGCAGTACACTACCAGCACTTCAGTGACCCTGCAGAGACAAGTGCTGGACCTGCTCGCCCAGCTTGTACAGCTCAGAGTCAACTACTGCCTGCTAGACTCAGATCAGGTGATTTATAAAAAAAAAAATAATAATAATAATTTTTGCTTGCAGTTGTCTTGTATTTGTGGAATATTGTTCACTCAAAGAGCTTTTGTGTTTTAGGTGTTCATAGGTTTTGTCCTGAAGCAGTTTGAGTACATTGAAGTTGGGCAATTCAGGTTTGTTTTATTTGATTATTTATTTATTTATTTATTTTCCTGGGCATCCTATAAAAGATCATTATGGCAATTGTCAGAAATTGTCTGCATTAGTTAAGTGGCTAAGAGTTCATCTTCGCTCACTCTTTTATGCCAGATATTACAAACCTGTTGCTCCTCTCACACAGAGATTCAGAAGCCATCATTCCCAACATCTTTTTCTTCCTGGTGCTGCTGTCTTATGAGAGATACCACTCCAAGCAGATTATCAGCATCCCGAAGATCATCCAGTTATGTGATGGCATCATGGCAAGTGGCAGAAAAGCTGTCACACACGGTGAGAGGAACACATGTAACACACACCACACGCACAACAATTTCTTGCACTTGTAAGCAAGTTTTAATAAGCACCTTGATGTTCTTTTTAAAGGTGATGAACTATACTATTACTATACATACTTTTTCCTTTTTCCGCAGCCATCCCAGCTTTACAGCCAATAGTTCATGACCTGTTTGTCTTGAGGGGCTCAAACAAAGCAGATGCAGGCAAAGAGCTGGATACACAGAAAGAAGTGGTGGTGTCCATGTTGCTCAGACTTGTACAGTACCATCAGGTACATGCAAAGAGATAAAGAAGAGTGATGTTGCGCTCAGCCGTTCTTTCTCTGCTTCACATGTGCTGTTTTGTGTTTTAGGTGTTGGAGATGTTCATCCTTGTACTGCAGCAGTGTCACAAGGAGAATGAGGACAAGTGGAAACGACTGTCCAGACAGATTGCTGATGTTATACTTCCCATGATTGCCAAGCAGCAGGTAAGAAAATGTGTGCGTGCTGATGATCAGTCACCACTTTCAGCTGCAAATTTAAGAAAATACTCATTTGTACGTTGTCCTCACAGATGCATCTGGACTCTCCAGAGGCGTTGGGAGTGTTGAACACTCTATTTGAAACTGTAGCGCCTTCCTCACTAAGACCTGTGGACATGCTGCTCAAGAGTATGTTTACCATCCCAGCCACCATGGTGAGACGTCTCATCTGAATCTAAACAAACACAAAGACCTAGATAGACCTTTCATTCTAATCTGTTGTAACTTAATACCTTGCCTACTTTTTGTCAAGTGCATTTATAGTTTGAATTGAAATCAAATGTCTGGTCTTCAAGGCATCAGTAGCTACAGTCCAGCTTTGGGTATCTGGGATCCTGGCAGTGCTCAGAGTGCTCATCTCCCAGTCCACTGAGGACATTGTCCTTTCCCGGGTCCACGAACTCTCGCTCTCCCCGCATCTTCTTTCCTGCCACACTGTCCATCGCCTTCACCAGCAGCGTCCCTCCCCACCCGCTGCTGACACACCTGGTAACCAGGAAGCTAATGGTGACGACCAAAAAGCCCCACCTGAGGAAACCTTTGCCAGGTTAGTTTTTTCTGTGTCTGGTATGCGTTTAACATTGAACTGAGTTATACACCTACTTTTAGTAAAAATTTGTCACCTCTGTCTTGTCTGTCAGGTTCCTGCTCCAGCTGGTAGGAGTGTTACTGGATGACATTTCCTCCAGGCAGGTTAAAGTGGACATCACAGAGCAGCAGCACACCTTCTACTGCCAGCAGCTCGGCACACTGCTTATGTGTCTCATACATATCTTTAAAAGTGGTGAGCACCTATTTTATTCATTTCTTAAAATAAAAAGCAGTGTGACTCCTTAACAGGGTTTTGAACAACACAAAAATCTTTTCCTTCCAGGGATGTTTCGAAGGATAACTGCTGCAGCAAGCCGTCTCCTGAAGGGTGAGAGTGCAGGTGGACCAACTGGACCTGAGGCAGGCCTCTTCTACACCTTAGAGGGTCTGAACAGCATGGTGCAGTCCCTCATAACCACCCATCCCTCCCTGGTTTTGCTCTGGTGTCAGGTCCTCCTCATCATTAACTACACCAACTACTCTTGGTGGGCTGAGGTTCACCAGACACCCAGGTAAGAACAAAGAGAGAATCTGCATAGACCTTAGTCATATCCCATTAGGAGGAAAAGGTACCCTCAAAATAAGAAGGGAGGGGAAAAAAAAAACTGCCACAGTATTTTGTTGAATTGGCAGTGTGATGCAATCAAAGTGTATCATAGCCAAAACAAACTACAGCAAGATCAATTCTCTCAGATTACATTACATTAGTCATTTGGCAGATGCTTTTATCCAAAGCGACTTTCAAACAAGGGACAATTACGGGGTTCAGTTCTTGTCCAAGGACACCTCAGCATGTAGTGAGAACCGGGAATTGCACCACTGAACCCCGGGGTTGGCAGACGATTGGGATTCACACAGCAAAATTACAAATTTATTCAATTCTCAAATTGACAAATGCTATCTTTCAGTTTTGTCCTCATTCATAGACCATGTAAAACGTGCTTGTTCTTTATGCTTACACTTGGGTACACCATTTTAAATTAATTGGACTTTAGTGCGCTAAAAAAATCTGATGGAGTTGTAATGTACATTGTAGCACAACAAACTAGGTAAAATGACAGCTCTCCTCTCCCCCCCCCCTCTGTATTTTTCTTATCAGGAGACACAGCCTCTCCTGTACAAAGCTTCTCAGTCCTCACTCCTCAGGGGAAGGTGAAGAGGACAAGCCTGAGACACGGTTAGCAATGGTCAACAGAGAGATTGTACGCAGGGGAGCCCTCATCCTCTTTTGTGACTATGTGGTGAGCACTCCCAATAGTGTTGGAGAAATAATTTTAGCAATGTTTGAATACATCACAAATAATTATTATAAATGTTAATACTGATCTCTTTTTTTAAGATGAGCTGAAAGTTTGGCTTTTCCTATCTCTGTAGTGTCAAAATCTCCACGACTCGGAGCATTTGACCTGGCTGATTGTCAATCACATCCGTGACCTCATTAGCCTTTCCCATGAACCTCCAGTACAGGATTTCATCAGTGCTGTGCATCGAAACTCGGCTGCTAGTGGCCTCTTCATCCAGGCCATCCAGTCTCGCTGTGACAACCTCACTACAGTGAGAATAATTTCCTCTCTGTAACTATTAATCACATTGATGAAATTTGTTCTTAGCATTCATCCATTAATAAAACAAGGGGCTTTTATTGTCTTTCCTCTGTTCCTTTCTTTCTCCATGCCCTTCATTTCTCATCTTTAGTCTGCCTTTCTAACCCTCTTTCTTTTCAGCCTACCATGTTGAAGAAGACACTGCAGTGTTTGGAAGGCATCCATCTGAGTCAGTCTGGGTCCCTGCTGATGTTGTATGTGGATAAGTTGCTCAGTACACCCTTCAGGGTTCTGGCTCGTATGGTGGACACATTGGCTTGTCGCAGAGTAGAGATGCTGCTGGCTGAGACACTACAGGTACAGTATATGTGTGCATTTTGTGAAAAGGGAGTTTCTTGTATGTGGAACATGATTATGCTGTGCCATGCATGTATATGGCTTTTGGAAAACCTGGACATTTCTCACATATTGTACATGTACATATATTAGTGTTTTAATTTTTAGATGTTTTCTTGTCAATTCTCAAGTTGACTGTGTGTTAATCGTGTCTTTTTCAATCCTGTAGAACAGTATAGCTCAGCTACCTGTGGAGGAACTGGACAGGATCCAAGAATACCTCCAGACCAGTGGCCTGGCTCAGAGGTAACACTGAATAATGTAGTGAAGCTAAAGAGATGACAACAAAATGGAAATAAATTGTATCGGGTAAAAAAGCAAAAAACATGATGCTCAAGATGCGCATTTTCTGCTCATCTTTCCTGTAACAGGCATCAGAGGTTCTACTCCCTGCTGGACAGGTTCAGAGCCAACGTTGCCGACACCAGCAGCCCAACCCCTCCTGCAACATCACACCCCTTGGATGGGCATCCACCCCCTGCCCCTGAACTAGTCATTGCAGATAAGGTAAGGAATCGGAATCCGGAATCACATTTACAGAGGAATGACTTTAACAAACATTACAATTTTTTTTTTTTTTTTTTTTTTTTTTTTTTTTTTATTTTTTTTTTTTTTTTCTTTTATAG
>OMLM01008022.1:71045-83435 GCA_900302695.1 Helostoma temminkii
TTTTTTTTTTTTTTTTTTTATTTAAGGGGGGGGGGAGCTTTGTTCCCGTCTAGCTAGTCAGTTCTTTGACTCTAAACTTTCGTTCAGACTAACTTTCTGCGTACAGCCTCTTTATGAGCTAAAGCACATCCAAGTCACAGGGGAGGCTAATCTACTATGTAACATGAGGAAACATGCAATTGAACACTTCTTATAATTGAAGCGCCACTCGCTTATAGAAAACCTTAATGTGATTAGACTCAATTCAAATTCACCAATTTTTTTTTTTTATTTGAGTGGGAGAAGGGACACTCTAATGTCCCTTCTCCCACTCTAATCTCTCCCCCACTGGTTCAACCGGTGCCACCCTCCCCTCTCGTCCTCTCAGCGGTGCTTGCGTCGGGTTCTGACGTGACAGGGGTTAGAGGTCAGGTTGACCCTGGCTCTGCCGTAGCGGAGGCTGCAGGCATCACGGCGGGTCATGTTGGTTTCTCTTCAGGCAAGGAGAAAGCCAGCCCAGCTGGCCGTCCTGCCCACTCTGACCCTCAGGCCCCAGACAGCGAGTCCATCATTGTCGCCATGGAGAGGATCTCTGTCCTCTTTGACAGGTACTCACACCTACTTATTTCACAGCTTTCTGCCTTTGGTGTTAATTTTTAAAGTTTGTGGAGCTGTGGTGCATACTGAATCTTTTTCCATCATCAATTGTTCTTCCAGGATCAGGAAAGGTTTACCCAGTGAGGCTCGGGTGGTGTCCAGGATTTTGCCCCAGTTTCTGGAAGACTTCTTCCCACCACAGGATGTCATGAACAAGGTCATTGGAGAGTTCCTGTCCAATCAGCAACCTTACCCACAATTCATGGCCACTGTCGTCTACAAGGTCAGCAACAGGACATGAATCCATGCAAACAAAAAATACTCAAGTGTTATTCTTATGCAGTAGTTTAAAAAAATGAACCATATTCTGTACACTAGGCTCACACACATTTTGTGTTCATTTTTAAAATAAGTTTGACACAGTCTTTTAAAATCTGAACAAACTCTGCTGTGCATCTATCCTCAGGTTTTCCAGACTCTCCATGCTACTGGCCAGTCGTCTATGGTGCGAGACTGGGTGCTGCTGTCCTTGTCCAATTTCACTCAGAGGACACCAGTGGCTATGGCGATGTGGAGCCTCTCCTGCTTCTTTGTTTCTGCTTCCACCTCACAGTGGATCTCAGCCCTGTATCCTTACATGGCATGAATTCAATGAGCAGGACAGCGATTGGGTTGCTGTTTGTGGGAATGTGTAAATGTTGAGCTTATCAAATAGTGTGGTTTCTTGTCCTTAACCCCCCTGCTCTTAACCAGACTGCCACATGTGATCAGCCGAATGGGCTCCAGCGAAGTGGTGGATGTCAACCTGTTCTGCCTTGTGGCCATGGATTTCTACCGGCACCAGATTGATGAAGAGTTGGACCGGCGTGCTTTCCAATCAGTCTTTGAGACGGTGGCCACGCCGGGAAGTCCTTATTACCAGCTGCTGGGCTGCCTGCAGTCAATCCACCAGGATACATCACTCTGAGGGCAACAGACTGAGACGGGCATGGATAGAGGGAGGGGGCAGGGAAATGAAGCACAGGGAGAAAAGTAGAGAGAAATTTGGTAGGGTGAGAAATTACATACACACCTTTCCCCTTGAGTTGTGATGAATGAGAAGATCAGAATGTTTTATTAGAAAAAGCTACTTTAGCCCCATCTCTTTTACTGATATAAAATTAGAGCTACTGATGTCCATGATGAATTCAGTGGAATGAGCATACAAAGAAAAAACTGGAAAGGAAATCTGAATCCATGCCAGATTTAAAGTATGTGTGTGTAAAATGACTGAATAGGAAAAGCATATAAAAGACTGGCTGCAAACCCTCAGCATGGTTCTGCCTACAACCACCACCCACCATTCCTTGAGACAAACAGCACCTTGATTTAAAGAAAATTACATTAATCAAACACAAAATTGAATTTATTTTCCTGTGAGAACTTGCTTGAGTATTGTGATGTCAATAATTAAAAATGGAGAAGTGAAGTATTTAGTATATTTAAAGTTTCACCTCATCTGTTTTTCAGTGCGTTTGTTGGTGTGTAAGGCCTGGTTAAGACACTGACAAGTCAGAAATGCTGGCTCAATGTTGTCAATTAGTGTTTTGAAAGAATTGTTTTATATTTAAGTTGTGGTCATTCTGACACACTTTAGTACAAAGTGTACAACAATGTGTAAGAATGATTGCTAATAGCCATAGTGACTTTGTTTTTTCATGGGAAGCAGGGAGTGTGGCTGCAATTGTGTTGATCATTGTAGAAATGGCAACTACTGTGTCTAGTCAGTGTCTGGTGCATTGGGTCGATGAAGATACAGTGTCACCCACTGTATGACAGTTGTGGGTGTCCTTATGTAAATATCCTTATGATTTACTACATTTCCAAAATTATGCATAGTTTTAACTGTTTGAGGGCCCATAAATCTACTCTTAAAACAATGGAAAACATAAAGCAGGAGAAATACCAAAATTGCAGTCTTCATATTTTAAAAGCAGCAGCACCAGTGGAGAGCATTTCCTCATCATTTTATGACATTGCTAATATCAGTCTCGTGTTTTTTGTTTTTATTGCAGAGAGGTTGTGTGTATGATCCCCACTTCGCCCAAATGATTCCACCTGTCTTTCTATTTTTAATTCTCAGGATGTAAGATGTGATTATTGTTGACTGGATGTTACTTACAGCCATCTTTAAATGGAGTTACCTTATCTTGTAAAAAGTAAATGGAAAGTAATATGGAAGCCATGCTGCATGACAAAATAAGAACTGTGTAAAGATGAGATTCTTAAATAGACACATTATGTGGCATAATCATAATGTGATGCTAGTTTCTTTTCTGTTAAAACACGTTGAGAAAATGGGGTGGATCTGTGAATTAGCAGAATGCAGACACTACAAGTGTTTCGTTGAAGACTTGACCTTGAGTTGCCTGGACTGTGCTGGGCAGCTTTACTCTGTACATACACTTGCCTTAGATAAAAGACTGAATATATGTATGTCCTGTACACTGAAAGCATGCCTAGCATTACTGCTGTTTTCTTGCATAATCCTTAATACTACATTGCGATGGGTGTGCTTGCTATGACGCTGTGTGGAAGAGATGCAACACAATCCAAAGGGAGCCTTGTAACCTGAGCGACCAACAGCAGCTTTGACAAATCATCAGATGAGGAAGTGTAGCATGGTGATGGCACGCGACAGTGAGAGGGAGTTTTCTTGCTTGTGTTGAGCTTTAAATATTGTTTTGTCTCAGTCAAAGATTGGTAAATATTTCATCATTCACTGTCTGTGCTGAATATTAAATACATCTAGCACTTAAAACTTGAAGTTCTCATGTTAGATGCATTTTTTTTTTCCTCCTACAGTACAGAAAAGTAAAAACTTTACAGCGTTTGTATGCTAAATGTTACCACTTAAAGGCAATGTGACTGGTTTACTTGGATCATGTTAAAATGTATGCACACAATAAATGACTGTAGAACTGCAATGTGAGGCACATCTGAACCAGATTATTAGAATTCTGTTTTTGCCACAATATCAACAAGATTTGTGTGGCAAAAAAGATTACAGAAAACTCCATTTTATGCACTATGTATGTTTAATGAATGATTCAAAAGCGGGAATGAGAAAACAGTCTTGGCTTATCCAGGCTTAAGAAAAGCAAAAGACCAACTGGGGACCCCGGCAGGGGGTAATACGATTACCCAGAAATCTTTTGTGTTTTGGGGAGATGGGCGTGGAGGCCATGGACAGCAGTCCTGTTTAAGTGATTCAACATGCTTCCCTTTAAGACTTTATTTTTCTTTACCACAAATACACAACTAGTCATGTTTTTTTGGTCTAATTAAAGATATGAGGATCACCATCGGCCTTTTCTCTGCCATATCCCATAATGTCAACAGTAGCATGTTGGTGCTTGGTTTTAAATGTCTCTTTTTCTGTAAAATAGTGACCATTTGCCACTATTGTGATTCTATTCAGTAATTCTGGAAGATGAAAAGGGTGATGTGATTTCACTTTACACTCTGGAGTCTGGATTCTACTTCACATCCTCTTTTTTTTTTTTTTAAATAAACTATAATTGTTTATTTTTATTTATGGAGATTCATCACTGCATATGGTCTGTTGTAGAAATAAATACATTATTTAATGATATTAAACTTATGGTTTGGAAAGTAAATATGTGACCTGCTTCATGAGAGCCATAAAGATGTTAACACAGCACATACAGCTCTGTGTGCCTTTAACAGAATCAACCAGTGAGGTTACAACATTAAAATGTTCACCACAGTCAGATGCATCTTCCTCTCTGCCAGAAAGAACAGGCTGTTACCAGCCAGACAAACAACAAATGGCTAAGCTGAGCTGGGTATAAACTTCTGGGAAGTGCAGCACGTGCTCGTTTAAATGTATGTGGTTGTGTTGTGTGTGTACATTTATCACTTACCTGGATCTTTGACCACTAACATGTATTTATTGCATTTTGTGCAATTTCCTTCCTAGCTGCTCCTCTGGTGCACGTTAAGATGGGTGGTTCATGATTAAAAGGTATTAAGAGGATTGCCAGATTGTTGCCATATGGGTCATGAAGCACTGAGCTGAAATCAAGATGGCAAAGGTATTAAGAAACACTTGTCTGAACTTGACAGCGGCACCTGTATGATATACGCTGAGTGAAACAAAACCGAGCAGGTGCAGTTCTGTATGGAAAAGAAATCTCAAATCTAATTGCAGTTTATTGAGCTGACATGTAGCAGAATCACAGCAGTTCAGGCAGGAATACCTTGAGCTGATGCTTTTCAGGGTGTCCACTGACTACTGTTAGCTATGGTGCAGTTCAAGAACCTTGATCCCAGAGAATAAATACTGTGGCTACACAGACCAGTGTGGCTGCTGAGATAAGGGTCTCTCTCCAAGGAGCACTATTATGAGAGCTGATCTTACCTAAATTAAGTTCTTGGGGGGAATAACTTTCCTATATTTTTCTTGTAAATCTTACTCCATCTCCCCCTTCTGTCCACCCCCATCCGCTGCCCACTCTAAACACACCTCCCTCTCCTCCTCCTCCTCCTCCTCTTAAGGCTACTTCGCCAGATGGTGCAGCCTTTTCTTTTGTTTACCCATCGTCTCTGAGTTTACCTAACTAACCAACCTTAGCTACAAAACTATGGAAACCACCAGAGCAGCATCACCGTCGGACAACGACAAGTAAGTCATTTTTCAGTTTCCCGCTGAGTGAACCAGCTAGACCAAACATCTTTAAACATGAAAAAGGACCTGCATCCACCTTTTTACTCAGCCATCCCTGTTTTACAACTCAAACGTATTCCAGCCAGCTGTTGTCTATGCTATCTGTTTCTACGCTGCGTGTTGGTAAAAGTATGAAAGGTGCACTATGCTTCAGACAACACTCCCGACAATTAAAAAAAGGCAACTTTAAAGGCCCCTGTTCCGATGCAGAAGTTTTGACACCTGTAGAGTTGGGCTACTGCTGATACTTTTATTTGTGATTTCTCAGTCTAACTTTTGTCAATTTCTCCGCATAACCGTCCGCTGTCTGACTGACAGCTCTAAAAACCAATGACAAGCTATAAATGTCTGTGTACACCACCGCTGCTATAGCAACAGACCGACATTCCAAAAAGCTGGAAATCAGGAGGCGGGACTAGAGTTTAAGCATGGGTGGAAGCACTTTTGAACAGCACGGCAAGGAAAAAAAAAAAGTTCTTTGTAACTCTAACAAACTGACAGAAAAAAAGCATGCATTTCTTATTGTAAAGTGACAAACGCATGAGTGTTCATTTCCTACGACCATTATCCAGATATTGCTAACTCTAGTAGCATAAACGCTAACTAAGCAAGCGGGAGGCTTCAGCTAATCACAGCTAACGTTTTCTTTAACGTTACATTTTCTCAGCGTCTTCTCATTAACCGTTTGTGCGGATATAGCTGTTTAACGCAAACAACAGCCACGAGCCACGCTTAAAATAAGTAATACAAGACTGTGAAAGTTTAAAAACTGAAGTTAGAGGTATTTTACCTGCATGCCTGCCAGGTCCGAAAACGCCTGTCGTATTTCTCATTGGGCAAAGCTGCACTAAACTCCGCCTGCACAGGTGTGTCTGTTCACGTCAATAAAACGCTATGTTTATTTGTTAAGTATGAGCAGTGAAGCTTAATACCAGTAGATGAATTGTTGACACTTTAGACAATTGCTTTTACATTTTGACTTTTTGCAGTCCTATAAGTCAGAGGCAGCATTTGTGATATGTGTGTGGAGTAAAGGGATGATATAAACACAAAAGCCCTCCTGACATACTTCTGTTGTCCTGCAGGTGACTTGCCTATGAACTGGAAGAGCAAGTGACACCAAGATGGGAGGGCTAGCAAGGTGGTGCCAGAACTGAGACCAAACTCTCACCTCTCTGATGCATTTGGAGCTGCTACTCATTTTTTCATAGCACCTTGACAGCGGAGCCATTTGACGATAAGATAAGCACTGGATATGTCCTGTGTCCCTGCTTGAGCAGAGCCCAGAGACGTATAATGAGCAACTGAAACTCAGTCAGTGGACAAGAGAAAGTACCCTGGCACAATGTTCAGGCAATGCTCGGATACGTCATCCAAGAGACGTGGTGGTGGATTCAACCTGCCACCGCCTCCCCCGCCCTCCTCCTCTATCCAGCAGGGTCGTATCCGTGCTGTGGAGGTGGCTAGAGGGAGGACAGGGTATGGCTTTACGCTGTCAGGCCAAAGTCCTTGTGTTCTTAGCTGCATCCTGAAAGGGAGCCCTGCAGATTATGTAGGGTTGCGTTCAGGAGACTACATCCTTTCTGTCAATGACATCAATGTCTCCAAGGCGTCGCATGAAGATGTGGTCAAACTAATTGGACGATGCTCTGGTGTTTTGAAATTGGTCATCGCAGAGGGAGAGCGTCACAGGCGGCACCACCAGCGCACCGCGGGCAGTCGTCACCATACCAGCAACACTGTGGGAGCATCTTACCTGGACTCATGCTCGAGTGATGATGAGCTGGATGGTTTCTATGACAGCAGTGTAAACAACAACAATAACAGCAGATCAGGCTGTGGAGCTCGCGGTGGTTGGTACAAACCCAAACTGGATTCTAAGCAGCTGGGCATCAACAGGGCAGAGAAGGTGGTGGCGGAGCTGCAGTCCGGAGGAATTTTTAACATGATTTTTGAGAACTCCAGCCATTCCTCCAGCAGCTCCGAAAAGGACAGACCTGGGGTTAACTCATCATCAAAGCCACGTCCACTGTCTGATCCAGAGTTCCCTCCGTATGTGAACTACTCCCATTCCCAGAGCAACCCCAATTTACTATCTGAGGAGGAGATGGCCCAAGTTCTGAATGATGATTCAGTTTTCCTGGACTCAGACTTTCGCCATCTCCACCTTCACCACCATGAAGAGCAAGATGTGGATGTAGGAGATGGGGGCGACTTGGACCTTGAACCCGGGGAGGGTATCCTCAATGTGGGCATGATTGTTGGGTATCTGGGCTCTATTGAACTGGCCTCCACAGGGACGAGCTTAGAGAATGACAGCCTGCAGGCCATCAGAGGCAGCATGAGGCGCCTCAGGGCAGAGCAGAAGATTCACTCACTGGTGCTCATGAAGGTGCGACTGAATGTTAATAGTGTTTTACTAACTTTTTAATGTTTGTAAGTCAGTAAAAAAATAATAGCAACTTTAATTGAAACTGTAATTGTCTAGTAAGTCTCTAAACTCTGTTGTGTTAGGCCTCAGATAAGATTTGATACAATTTGATATAAGTCTACAGGTCTATTAACATTACTACTGACAGCTGCTAGTAAACAGCACTATTTCAGCAATATTAACAATGTGTCAATATTGAAACTCATCATAGTATTGTGAGTGATGTCAGGTAGTTAGCGATTGACTCTTTATTCTCCCTGGTATCATGTTGTAATATGAATTAATTATATTCTGCCAGGTCATGCATGACAGTGTGCGGCTGTGTAGTGACAGAGGTCAGGTCCTGGCCACCTATCCTGCAGAAAAACTAGCCTTCAGCGCATGTTGTCCTGATGACCGCCGATTCTTCGGACTGGTCACGATGCAGGCCACGGATGACCATGACGATCGTATCTTCAGCAATGGACGAGATGAAGAGGGCAGTTTGAGGACTTCCTGTCATGTGTTCATTGTGGACCCAGACCTCTGTCATCACCAGGTATGAAGATAGGGTTCCGTTTATCACAACTTTTAATTAGTTAATTTAATATTAAATTGGATTTGTTGGCTGTGAATGGGGCAGCTGTGGTTCAGAAGGATAAGTGGGTCATTTACTAATCACTTCACTTGTAAGTTGCTTTGGATAAAAACACAACTAAAGGTGACCAAATGACTAATGGTAATTGTAAATTAGTCCAGAAGCTGGTTTTAGCTTACTTGTCTGTGCCACAGAAAAAAATTGTTTTTAAAAGCTGTTCATGGCCTTTTAGTCTATTTCTAAAATACTAAGGTCACAAGTGGAAGAAATAACTCAGTGTAGGAGTGTATTTCGCTGATGTGCTGATGTGAACAACAACCCAGCTTTGTGCTAAAGATGAATAAGCTAAAAGCAGGTTCTGGATTCACAGATGTTACAGTGTGTGGATGCAATTCATTGTCTTTTTACAGTACTTATTGACAATAACAAAAACTAGAAAATTACCATCCTTAACCTTTGACATTTTGATTTAAATAAATAAACAACTCATCAAAGTTAATACAAATCTGAGCATTCAGGTTCAAACTGAAACAATGATTGTCATTGTCTGTTGAACAATCAAAGCAAATATACTAACAGCTATATTTCTTTTAATTAGAGATGTTTTGGCTCAATTCAGATTTATTTCTGTGCATTTATCTGATATACAGAAAGTGCCTGACACTGCTGCGGTGACTCTTGTTTGCTCAGGTCCATTCAGGTGTAGCCAGGAGGTTTGGCTTTGAGTGTACTCCTGACCCAGACACAGGAGGTTGCTTGGAATTCCCAACCAGTTCACAGCCACTCCTACAGTTCGTCTCTGTCCTCTACCGGGACATGGGGGACAACATTGAAGGGGTACGGGCCCGGGCTTTTCACGATCCCGACAATGATGCCCAACAGAACCACAGTACCAGCAGCAACAGTGACAGTGGGATTGGCAACTTTTTACCAGAAGAAAAGAGCAACAGGGTGCTTTTAGTAGACCTTGGAGGTCCTCCCAATCACAACCACGTCTCTGGGCCACGCCACTGGGACAGCCCCCCTTCCTCCCACCAAGCCTGGAGCCCTACCCTAGGAGCTGCAGCTTCTCACCCACCTCCTCCTCCACCTCCATCCCTGAGAAATGGTCACTACCGTCATGAGCCACACCTAGTTGACCTCCCTCACCCTCTCCCCTTAGCTCATCCTGATGTGTCTGGAAGGCACTCAAGAGGGGTCCACTCACACCACTACTCACCAGGGAAGCGGGGAGGGGCTGTGGGGGGAGGAGAAAAGAGAGGGGCCGGAGGAGTAGGAGTAGGGGTGGAGCCACAACGGTGGCTGCCAGTCCATGTGCTGAGGGACTGGCGTCAGCAGCACCACCACAGCCACCTCCAGGGGCTGAGCAGTGATCAGGAGTCCTATGCCGAATCCACTGACGGATGGTCATCAGCCAACTGCAGCACCCTGCCCCCACCCATGAATAAGATCCCGGCCGACCGTTACCGGGCCCCGCTGGCCCCCGGAGACCACCTGCCACCACCTGGAGGGAGCCAGCCTCCTCCTCAGCCACATCCCCACTCTCACACTCACCGGCTGGCTGTTCAGAAAGATGAGTGGGCTAAGAAGCTTTTCGGTGCCGGGGACAGAGAGAGAGCTGGAACAGAGAGAAGTGAAAGAGAGAAGAAACGGAGTAATACCAAAGAGGGAGAGAAAAAGGTATGTGTTAGAAAGTTATTAAAACATTTTATTGAGCTGCACTCTTGGCTTCATGCTCTGCTTCTATGCCACTCACTTATTTCATTGACTTTAACTCACAGTGTTCACCTACTGTATCCCCAAGCTGCATTCGCTGATGTATTATGCTTTGTCGGTTGTGAGGTTTTTGTTGTGTGAGTTGTGTTAAAACTGACCCTGAGATGAGAATCACAGTCAGCAGGTAGCATCCCCCATCACACCCCCCTGCTGTGGAAATGTACTCTGAATAGAATGTGTCCAAGGCTACAGTTTATTGAGGCTATAAATTTATCTGTTCATCCTGCCCCTCTCCATCACGTTCTCGCCCTCTGCTTCCAACTCATTCAGTCCCTGAATTATGTTTTGCTTCTCTCTCAGATATATGATTTTCAGTTGTATTTTTAAAGGTACAAAGAACCATATTCACCCCAACTAATTTACCAGTAATATATTGAATAATATCAGCAACCCATCTGGCTTTCTTCCCAGACTTAGTACAAGTGGAATGATAAGTTATTTATCCCTGCTGCTCCAGTATCAGATCATGTATTATGCACTAGCCAGACATCTGCCTTCACCTGAAAACCACCTGTTTCCTACTGCAATGAGACTCAGAGAGCATTTAGTGAAGTATTAGTATAGTATAATGATATTTGTTTAGTGTCAATTTTAATGTTCATTGCTACCAGACTAAAGAAAGAAACTAAGTGTGAAAGATGTTCAGCGGGACTGCATCCTATCTACACTAGCCACCCTACAGCCTGTCTGTTGAAATGCTCATATAACATATTTACAAGTGTGTATGAAAACAGTAGCTGGTATTAGGTATTAGGGATTAGGTATTAGGAAGGCACGTTTGTACTCAGGTTATAGATAGACTCTTGTTGTCTTCGATATTGATGGAGAAGCACCAGCCTCCATCAACTTAAACTCTTGGTGGACAGGGTCTCAGGGACCCCAGGGGACAATAAGAGGAAATGTTTACAAGACCAGGGGCAGTGTAGAGGCTGACTGTGACAGGAAGGTGGATGTTGAGCTCTCTGAACAATGGGTCTCATTCACCAATGTCTTCCTAAGCATTTTCTTAAATTTGTTCTCAGGAAAAGTCCTAAGAAAAATCTACATGTGCTCCTAAATCACAGAAGCCATCATTCTTGTAAATTGAAAGCACGTTCTGGTTGTTCTTATTTAGTGCAGGTAATCACCTTAATGGTGTCCATAGAGGTTAAAAACTACAGGTCTTTGTGCAATCACAAGACTATCGCACAGAAACTGACAATGAAAGTGGGAGATGGTCGAGTACTCGACTCCTCAGTTCTGCAGCAGAGGCACCTCTGAATAGAGTAGAATAAAACAGAAGACTTTATTGCCATTGTGCACTGGACAACATAATTGGTATTGCTGCATGTAAAAGAACAGAATACATTCAGAATGGAAAATGCTTTCAAGAAGAGTCTTTGCAACATTCACAGTTCTAATAGCAGGACATCAACAGCAAATGAGTTTCATATTTAATAGCATCAGTAGTGGATATAAAATACACAAACACACTCACAAAACCAATGCACGGGATGCTATTACTTGTTCAGTTTTGTATCTGAGAACGGTGCACAACTGATGTTAAAAAAAAAAGAAGCTCATGCTGATATCAAATCTGATGTACAACCTAATCCATTACAGCAGCTCTGCCACGTAATCTACTTTTACAAAGTTATAATTTCTCAGCTTTCGTTGAACTGTTAGAAAGGTGATAATTCTTCTATATATTTTATTACTTATTATTGAGGTCATAGTGGATGGTCGAGTGCATTATATTCAAAGGTGAGGTAATGTTTTGGCTCCCTCAATTATCTATATATATATTGGTGGCCAAAACATTTAAAATATGTTGCACTCCAAAATGCATTACACTATACAGGTGTGCCTATTAAAGTGAGCAATGGGTATATACACATATTTTCTCTTCTGGAGGACAGGCTTGTCCAAAGTTATCTAAGCTGGGTGTCAGGATTCATTTCCTTCCTTGTGTTGGTGTCTGAGGTGTAAGTCGCACATCACATTTCATGGTAATATTGTGCAGTTTGAATTGAAGTGCTAGCATAGTTTTTTATTAAATCCTTTAATACTGGAATTGACTAAAATGCAAGAACCAGTTATTTTGCACAAACATGTCATCTCCGAAATGTGATTTGGCGTGGTCTTAATTGTGCATAGATCCTGTTCATACCTAAGAATAAATCCTACATAAGAAAACATTGGTGAATCTCAGAAGCCTTGTGAAAAATGTGTCCCAGGTTTTAAGTGGAAATTTCTAAAGAATGGCAGGTGAATAATGTTCAATGTCCTCAGGCTGGAGATACAGAGCTGTGGAGGCTTTGC
>OMLM01008022.1:87971-102842 GCA_900302695.1 Helostoma temminkii
CTGTAGAAGCCTCTCCCTCACTAACACCATTGTAGTACCCTTGAGCAAGACCCTCAATCCCAACAATGGGGCTGCTCAGTGTCCACAGGACAGTATGTGGTTGTACTAGGTAGCTTCCAGGTGTGTGTGCGTGTGGGCTTGTGTGTGTGTGTGCGCGCATGTATGTACATCTTTCTTTGGTTGTTGCTGCAATTTTTCGTTTAGTGCCACTGTTGTGCACATTTTGGCTTTTCCTAACAACTTCAAAGAGCTTTTTGAGATTGAGGCTTTAGGTTTAGGGTTAGGCTTAGAATTAAATTTAGATTAGGATTAGGGTAAGGGGTTAGAGAATGCATCATGTCTGTGAATGTCCTCCCAACTATAGAAAGACAAACTCTTGAGTGTGGTGATGGTGGCGGGAGGTAATGGTGTTTGAAGTTTTTGCCTGCACTTCTAATGAGCTTTTATGAGTAACAAGCTGACATTGCCCTCGTTAGTGAGGCCACAGAAGCACATCCAGTATATAGACACAAACATATGAAAAGCCATGCACGCACATACAAACCAAGAGTAACCTTATGTCAATAACACACAAATGCATCAATACACATAAAAATGAATGTAATTAAAAATATAATTACACACACACACACACACATATATACATGTGCACAGTTCTCAACCATCTTGTTAGCTGTGCTATTTCAGCTTCACCAGCAGCTTCCAGGCTTCATGCTGTTGTTGATATGTCTGTGAATGTGCAGTGTATGTGTGTATATCTACCATAGCTTCAGGCTGGCATCTTATCTTTTGATGGGTCTGATGTCTAGGGCTTAACCATTACACACTCCCACACACAACCAAGCAGACAGTGTCTTATGACAGCAGTAAAGGGAAGGAAGTCTGAATTTCAGTTGTGTGATGAACTTCTTTGTCATATTGTTTCCTACTGTTGTGTGCGCATTCAAAAGGACAATGTTTGAAATGCACACACATCTTTGTTTGAAATAAGTTATATTTAAATCCACAGTAAGTTATTTTATACAAGATTAAAATAAAACATAAAAAGCCTCATTTATCATTTTATTTAATTCAGCTGTCTGAATTAAACAATTCAAAGGATGCACACACAAGTGGTCTTAAAAGTTTGAATCCAAAAAACAAGGCTGGTCTCACTCGCTTAAGCTATTAACTAAGTAAGTCTGCAAGATTAAGTGCAAATAATCATTTAGAGGTGAAATACACACATAGATGTCACAAACCATTTGCATAATAGACTGATTCCAAGCTGATAGCTGCTGTTTCCATCATGAGCTGCAACATAATGACATGTGCACAAGGATGAATATAAGAACCTATATCTCTCTAGTGTAACTCAAGTTTTGGTGGGAGACACATGTCTAATGACATTTTTCGGTCTGAGCAGGTTCTAGAATAGCTCGTTAAATGTGACAAGTAATCAGCCAGGTTGGTTTCTCGTGGCTAGTGGAAATTTTTTGACATTTAGTTTGCTGCTCTCTGGCAGATTTGTTAGTCCTGGAGGTTGTAAGACATATTTTAGAGGGATTGACATATATAGGCATTCATATTAAATCATCACAGCATATAGAGTATTACATTTAGTCTACAAGCACCTTTTAATAAGCATCTATGCTCATTTTGAATTTGATGCCAGAATGTATCAGAATGTCAGCATCATAAATGGGTAGAAAAAAGGCATCCCATAGAGGCAGACTCTTTCACAAGTAAGGATGGGGAGAGGTTCATCACTGTGTGGAAGAGTGCATCGGCAACTAAAGAATACGGTTTTCTCAATTTAAAATTGCATACAGTTTGGGGATTTCATAATGTTTGGCACATAATGGCATTAATACTTAAGGGACAAGGCCTAAAAGCAGTATCGAATGATTGGGATCTTTTGGCCTTCAGGTGGTGCTGCATTAAAAACATTTCCAAAAGCAAATACCAATGCAAGTTAAAACTACCATGGAAATAAAAAAACAACTTTTTTAGTGCACAATTCAAAAGCTAATATCCATGATTGAATGGGGTTGTATTCGCACACACATCATGGATAACTGTGAAGGCCCCATTGATGCTAAACAATGTATACAGGCTTTGGAGCAACATATACACCATCCAGACCACATCTTTCCCAGTGAAGGCCTTGCTTATTCCAGTAAGACAGTTCCAAGCTACATTCTATTACAGCGAGATGGCTGGGTGCTAAACTGTCCTGCCTGCAGTCTAGTGCATTAGGAAGCAATAAATATGATAAAAGAGGCCCTGGACTGAACTGTGGCAATCACACATCAACCATGAATGAATAAAAAATCCCTAAACTCAAGCAATTGGTCTCCTTACGTCCTACATGTTTGCATAGTGTTAAAAGAAGAGGTGTTTGATGGTTTGTTTGGCTCAGCTTCAAACAGACAAACATGTTTTATTATTGCATTGTATTTCTGGCAGAGCAAGGCCTGTTTGTTGCCAACTGTGTCAATAAATGTGTTATTTGTTTTAGAATGATACATTTTTCTTTATGTAATTAAAAACACATTATCACCTGCAACAGGTGTTGTCATAAAAGTCTAAACCAAAGTCTTTTAACCTATTAAATAATATGTATGTGAAAGTAACAATAAAAAAGAATATGTTTTATTTTTAATCAGTATCCATCAATGGCAGATTTTGTGGCATTTTCTCTTTTATGATTGCTGATGCTTAATTTGAAAATCTTTATACTTTTGAAAACATTTTCTTAGTGTACTTGTTAGAATGTCAGTGTGTGCATGAAGCTAATTGATACAAACCCATAATGTTGGTTTCGCCATTAACACTGTTACAGTCTGTTTCTCAGTGGGAATGGCAGGAAAGCTATACTGATTTCACCCACAAACTTGAACCATAGCCTCTAACGTAAGCCAGCCAGTTTCCAGCCTGTATAGGCTGCTAAGAGATCCCTTGCAAATGTGTTTAAATGCAAGAGATGGTGAAAAATGACTAGTCCTTGTTTTTAAGTTTTGCTAAAGCTAATATGATGCTATAGAAATTTGAGTTAAAACAAGTAAAAATCTTAAAAGCCACGGTCATTTAAGTGCAAAACTTCCTGTTCATGTTTTCACAGTCAGTGTTTCTTTGCTGAGCCACAGGGAAGGCACACTGACAAAAAGAGTACATTTTAGTACAAAAAAGACTGACAAAGAGTGACAAATACCCATTTTAACCTCATATTAACTTTGTCTTAAACTTTGAGATACATACATACTCCATCACTAAAACATGGTCGCATTTGGTGATCTATGCAGTGCCAACATGGACAGAGACAGAAGTGGACAAAAAATGTTTTATTGCACTGTATTGTTTTATTGTTACTTACTGTGACAGTGGGTGAAACACAAACCATCATAAATTAAGTACATTTAGGCAGTATACAAGCAATTACACTTTATAAAACAAGACAGATGGACAAGAATCAATGGTCATAACTGAAGTAGAATTTTTCAGAAATGTCCTAAACCGAAGTTGAATGATTAAACATGCAAAGTAGCCTAATACATTTCTCAGACTTTGGAAAGCTAATTGTGACAAATACACTTGCACTCCACCAATTTTGGTACATTGCCCCTTTAAAGTAAAACTGAAATACATCATACTCTTATGCGTCTGTCACACTTTTCTTACCCAGCCCACAACAATGCCAAAACATGTGTAACTGCAGTGTAGGGATAGGGTCCAGTCTCAAGTTAGCCCCAAACTGGAGTAAGTGAAAACCAATGCAAGAATGAAGTTTGACAGCAATTGTCCAGTTATTTACACTAGGGTTAAAGACATGTTTGACATCACTTCAAGGCAAATTCCAGTCCTGTTGTGACATTTTTTGTCCCATATTTAAAAAAACGCTGTTTTTGTGGGTTGACACTGAGCTCAGTAGTGAGGTGGTGCTTTAGCGGCTATCTTCACCCCTGGGGCCAAATGGAGGATGAGCAGGAGGGGTGTGAATGTGAAGGGGTGTTAGGGTGAGTACCTCCACTGTGTGTCAAGGCATGTTGTGGAATGCAGGTATTTTTAAACTGTGTTGTACACAGCTTAATCATTGCTACTGATATCAATTATTACCGTGAACTGGAAATGTCTCTTACTCAGCCCTCCAGGACAGATCATTGCCAAATATTAGTGCATTCATTTGTCCATCCATTTGCCCCTCACCCATCCTGAATGGCAGTTTACTCTCTGTGCTCTAGGCATGCGTGGGGCATACTAAGCAGATGACAGAAGAGCAATGAGAGCAACACATTCAAACCCTGAACGCTGATTTTATATGTGTGTTCCTTAATGACAAGGGGGTCTCCCTATGCAGCCTTGGCTACTCATTCGATTTGATTGTGTTTATGTGTGCGTCTCTCAGCCCACAGCAGTGTGGGTGGAATAGAAATTATACAAGGGTGGGTGGAAAAGCAGAGAAAGAGGTGGGGGAGAGCAGAGAGGCAGGGCGAGGGAGACGTTAGAGAGGGAGAAGGAGGGGGGGATGAGAGAGAAAGTGAGAGGGAAGGGAAATCTAGCGACAGCGACATTCTGTAGCGGTTTGGACGTTTGAATGCCATCATGCTTTGCCGCTTGTCTCTTTGAGTGGGCACACGCACACATACACATTCAACAGCTGATGACAATGCGTACTGAGGGGAGCTCTCACATTCAGTGCTGAGGATTACTTATCTCTTCCTTCATGGAGCAGCAAACTTTGAGCTTGGATTCTCAAACGGCCACTGATCCAGTGAGTAAATGAGCTGTGTGTGCATGTGTATGTGCGTATGTATCTTCCTATCTATAT
Source organism: Helostoma temminkii (assembly GCA_900302695.1). Taxonomy (NCBI): domain Eukaryota; kingdom Metazoa; phylum Chordata; class Actinopteri; order Anabantiformes; family Helostomatidae; genus Helostoma; species Helostoma temminkii. The sequence goes on from OMLM01008022.1 coordinate 92,779, forward strand.
TTCGTCTCACTGATGACTCCCTTGCTTCTGTCACACATAGCGTGCACCCTGTGTCCAGATCGTGACTGTATAACCCTCCAAACCTAGATATTAGTTATTAGTCGAAAAATTGCACATGATTTTCTTGTCAGATTGAATTTGAGATCTTATTAAACTGCCAATTAACAGCATAACTAAAACTGCTGTTTAATATCACTGCTTTACTTTTCTGTAGTTCTTATGGACCTGACATTGTACAGTGCCTGTTAATCTTAGTTAAAGTACATTTAATGCAGTGGAACTTTAGTTGTTGTCTCTGGAATGACAATCATGTGGTCTGAGCAGACCAATCATCAGGCTGTTTTTGGCTTTGTTGCGTTAAAGGGGAACCTGTTGATTATTTGGTTTGGGTCATTAGATCGGTTCAGCAGTACAAACTGTATTATTTATTATGGCTCATGCATGTAAATTAATTTTAATTTGAAGAAGATTATTGATATGTAAATGTAATTTTTTAATGAAACCAAGTTGTACTCCGACAGAAAGGAGGGAGCACAGGACATTATTTAACTAAACACAACTGTGAGAAAAACTCTCTGATGCCACTCATACATATACACAATGATAAAAACTTTTTCATATCCCAAAACAGTGAAAAAGTGCACCATCAGATGTTCAAACATAGGAACCTGCCACACACTTTCTGTGTTTATGCTCATGGTGTTAAGGGTGTGTGTGTGTGTGTGTGTGTGTGTTCCTCGTGATATCCCCTGGGAGCAGAGAGTGTCGGGGCAGCAAAATCAGATGACAAGATGGGATCAACGCTGCTCCTGTACATGAAACACCTCAGGAAGCCAGGAGTCACATCAGATGTGGCTCCAGTTTCACATAAACACAAGTGCTTGTTTTTATCTTCATCAAGTGCCAGATGGGTGCAGTTTACCACATCAGCATAATCAGACAGTGTCATGTGTTAAGTCAGTCACAGGACTGTGTATTGAATTAACTCAGAGACAAAAAGTGTGGTCAAGATTACAGAAAACATCAATTTGAAGCAGTAGTTTGTTGTAGCTGTTAATCAAATGTGCTGTCAAGTGTCTGTTGACAAAGTTCTATTTGTGACCACTGTTTCTCTTTACTAGTTAAATTTTTTGATTTCAAGATTTCTCCTCTTTGCTTTTCCCATAATTCTGATATGTTGGTGGATGTACCAATGTTTAGCCAAGTTAGAAAGTCATTGAAAACATATTAAACCATATTAAAAGTGTCATCTTTCATAGAGATCTCAGTTTTAGAGAGGTGGGTTTTTTTAGGAAATATGACCAAATTTACAAAGACAGTCCAGATGTGCAGTCAGTTAAAAGACATCACAGTGTATTAAAAAGAGTTTCTTTTATTTTATCCAAACCATGTATGTGTTAATTTTCTGTGTCTAATTAGATGTAGGTGTGTTTGATAGTCACTTTATGGATCAGTACAAAGCCCGATCAGTGGTCACTAATCAGTGGTACAAGGAATGACTATGAGCTCTTTTTTCAGATCTGAAAGATCCAAAACCTTTTTTCTGCCGTGCCCTGTCCACCTCAGCAATAACAGCAGAGGGCAATGTTGAGTTTTGTTGGATTTCCATGTTTGTGCCCAGGATAGAGAGACAAAGGAACAGAGGGATGATGATGATGTCCCTCTGCAGAAAAATATGGTTCTTTTGACAGATATGGCGTGGAAGTGAGTTAATATAGGGCCTTCATTGTGTGCTTATCTGTTGGCTTAATCTTTTAGGAAGGCAAAGGTGTTGATACACTCTCTGCTGCTGTACCTGGTCTCTCCCATGTGTCTCATCAATAGTGTGATAGTTAATAACAGAGACAGGTTACTGCAGTATGGTGATAAGAAGTAAACTGATTACTTGTCAGGAATTCACCATGCCGTTTAGGCCGTATATCAAGATAGCTCAGCCTTTAATCTCTGTCGCTGAATCAGTCCACGGTGAGTAATGTTGCAAATCACTGAGCAGGACTTTTTATGGTTATATTGGATTTGCAGGATTTTTTTTTTAATCACTGTAATTAAGTACCTGTAATTTCCAGTTGTTTAATTCACTGAAAAAATTAAGTGTATTCCACCTGTCCCCAGTTTGGGTTGGATGTGCATAGATGTCACAAATTGAAATTGTATTGTAACGCAATACTTGGTTCCAAACACAGATAAATGCACCTACAAATATAAGAAATAATTGACACAGACATGACAGTGTATGACCCATTTAAAGCAGTAAACTATGATGCATACTGATAGAAATCACATTGTGAATATACACCAGTCAGCCACAAGATTAACACCACCTGGTGAATTTAATGTCACCATGTGGAAAGTCTAATGCTGGCCATGGTAGACAGGTCTCATTATGCGTTAAATTTAATGTAGTGTGGAAACTTTATGAAAATTTATTTCACAGTCAGTCAAGTTGGATGTCTTAATGCATTATTGGAGAGGATCAATAATGCATTTTTTGGTTAGCTTAAAATGCTGTTACAGAAATTTCAGTGAAAAGTTAGCACAAGTCAGTACTAACATTTAACATGTGCAGTGCATGTGTGTGAATGCCCACAAGTGTGCATGCGTCGCCCTGCTTTCTTACTGCCATCTGATATCTGCAGAAGAGAATATTTGTCTTTTATGTTGAACAGCCCTAGAAGAAAACATGACCTAACACACACACAAAGGAAACGGAGCTGCTTGGCTAGACCTCAGGACTTAGGCTAAAGGCATGTGAAATGTCTCACTCCTTTTCTCTTTTCTTCTCCACATCGCTCTTCCTTTTTTCTACAGGATGCGGATTTAGCCAACTTAAACTTTGTGATATCCCTCTTGTCCTGTGGGCGCACTGCCATTTCTCTCTTCCCCTGTGTGGAGAGTTATGTTTTGAGCTTGAGCACAGGTTACTCGTACACCACTTACAGTTCTTCCTGGCCTGTTAAAGATAATGTGCCATTCCAAAACGGAGCACCCGAAGTTTGAACAATGTGGCTTTACTGGTTTCTGAGATACGGTGATCTAATCAGCTGAACCAGCCAAACTTGAATGTTTTAAAAATTAGGGTTCCACTGGGCAGTCTTTTTAGCACTAGAAGCTCTGGTAATTAGTGCTTTGGCAGCGCCTTCAGCCTTACTGTGTGTGTGTATGGTGGTAGTGGGGGGCCTGAGTGCTGGAGCCATCCCTGATGTTGCTATGATACAGGGACGTGGAAAGTTAACATTAGCTTTAACAATATGTCACAGCATTTGAGCTCAATGGCCTCTAATGGTGCTTGTGTTGCTGAAGAGAAGGCAGTGAAAATGTCCTGGTTTGGGTCAGTCATCTTTATAGTGACAGTTTTTCTTTAAAAATAACCAAATAAAAACTGTAGTGGTCACAAGTCCTCACATTGCTTTAAATGTTTGCTAGTTTTCCCACATTTTTACAGCTCTACTGTTGATATTTTTCATTCATTAGCATTTGAACCCATCCTGCAGTCTAAGAGACCTGGAATAAAAAGACAATAATGCAAAGATAAGAGATGGTTTGCAATAACTGGACGGCTTTTTACACTGATTCTTCACAGCTTCAGAGTTTGGCACAACTCCAGCAGGAGTAAAGATGAGTGGAAACACTCGTAAACATTTAGTTGGGATTTTTAAGGCAGACAATGGTGCATATTTTAGTCTTACACTCACACTAATAACAATGCTGTGAAAATATTTTCTAGTCAAATATCCACATACATTTAAACACGTATCGATACAAAGAGTTCAGTTCATATTCAGTTACCATATGCTGGATTTGTAAACAGACACATAAACTTTCACACAGAGAGAAACATGTATTGTTTGTTTTTTCTTACGAGCATATGTTTGAGTCATAGAGAGTCAGAAAAACCATCAGAATATCAGATAAACAGACTGTGGAGGTATAAGTGAAGGTGTAACAGACACTGTCAACTTTTCTTTTGTCAAAACAGGAAATTAGGGGAGCTAGGTGTAGGTTTCAGGCTGTATGCACAAATTCAATTACCGTGTGTGTATGTGTGCTGAAGTAGGCTGTTTGTCCTGTGAAGTACTCTTCCTTCCTTCAGTTGACCTTTTAACAAACCTGCAGAATTTTCATTCATCTTTTTAAAGCTAAACATTAAATGTCCTCTCTGTTCATTTTGCTGTGTTCTTCTCCTCTTGCTCTGACTGTAGTATATGGAGCAAGATTAGTTTTTTACAATCATTATAGAACATCTGCTGTAGTTGAAGTTGAGCACAGCTAACCCTACCTAACTGTGATTTGCAGGAGCATTAGCAGGGTGGAGAGGTACGGGTTGTGTTGCACCGTGATTGGCAGACTGACCTTTGTTCCCTCCCCTTCTTGGTAACTGCTGCCTCATGGGGGCGTGTCACTATGGAAACTGAGCCTTGCGTGTGTGTGTCTGCAAGAGAATGGAACTTCCTAGTCAGTCTGTCAGCTCAGTGTGTGGAGGAGCGTGTGTGTGTGAGAAAGAGAGGGAGAGGTGTATAACGTAGGAAAAGAAATGTGGTACTTTTTAAAGTCAGATTTACATCTTGCAACTTTATCTGAAAGTTCAGGCTAATTCTACGGTGTGTGATGAGTGTGACACAGACATGACTCCATCAGCTGTCTGTATGAATTTCCTGTCTTAGATAGCCCCTAAAGAAGCTCGGTACATGTATGTGTGAGTTTGTGTGTGTTTGTACGGTCCAGATATGTAGATTGAGCACTCAGTGGGTTTTTCTCCTCTGTGAGAGGGGGAAGCAGGATGAGCCTGAGAAAGAGGCTCTCCTTCAAGCGGGTCTGGAACTTCAATGCAGTAAGTAGCGCGCGCACACACACACACACACACACTTGAAATTGTTTAGAAGCGCACAATTTACTTGCTTAGTTATTTACTCATGAACTCATTCATTAACTAATGTCCATAGAAGCAAACTTAACTACTACTGGATTACAATACTTTGTTAATTTATGTATGAGCCAAAAGTAATTTCAATAACACAACAATGTCTGGCTGTAATCCTGCCAACATGCAAAGACTGGAGAAACTTAGCAGCCTCAGCCAAAAATTAAGCACTGCTTTTGTTGTGCACCATCCCTCTGTCCAGGTAATGGCAACAGTCTGAGAAGGATGAAACAAGATAGAGAAGTTAAAGACAACAGTGCAGACCACTGTTCATTAACAGCAATGTACACAGAGAGACAGAGGATTGCATTAGCTTGAGACCATAAGGGAGGGAAACAAGGGGATGAGACAGGTGGGGGGTGTATATAGGAAGACAAATGTGGATGAGTGAGAACATAATATAGAGGTAGAGGTTATGAATCTTCAGGGTAGAAAGAAGGAAAGAAACTACATGGTGCAGACTACTAGTTTGTGTCTTAAGGTAAAGCGAGACAGACAGAATGAAAGACTAACAAGGATTTGAGACGGCTCCGGGCTGTTTCTTTTCCTCTCAAAGCCAGATGTGTCGTGGGCCAGAACAGGAGATAGAGAAAAAGCAAGAGGAAGAGAAACAGTCAGAGTTTAAGACTGGGTCAAAGATTGAGATTTTTTTTTTTTTTACTTGCATTAGTCACATGATTTGTACCTTCACCTCACTGATTTGTGTGATGTATGTGTTTGAGAAAGTGAGTAAAAAAAAAAACAAGTGTAAGGTGAGGTAACCTGAGTCAGCTTTTTAAAATATTTTTGCGAAAATTCACTTAAGTTAGTGTGTTGACTGGCGGCTGTCAGAGGTATTTGATCACACTGTATTGTGTTTACATCTTGTTCTCCCTTTGTCTGTATGACGGTGGTGCGTTTAAGGCACAGAGCCAACTAAAACAGACATTTATCAGCGGCTCAGCCTCTGAGTCACATCTCCTCTGTGGCTCTATTGTAGGTAAATGAACATTAACAGCATTCCTTCCTTTCGTAGACAGTGAATATTGGTTTTTGAGTGCAACGCGGGGATGTATGGGTTTAGTATTTCAGAGTTGGTAACAGAGGGTTTCATTCTGGAATAAAATTTAAATGTTTTGAAATGTTTGTGGGGATTTGGAGATAGAGTCTGACTGATACCAGACTGACTGAGATGAATGATTTCCGAATATTTTTAATACATTGATTCATCATCTCTTTACAGAAGGTTTGTGCAACATCATCTTGCAGATGCTTGGAAAGCATTTTCACTCACATGCTCACACCTGCAGATTCTTCTTTGACTTTTGGATCACAAGAACTTAATCAGCTTGTTAGGCTCATCCGTTCCTCTCTGAGTTAAGCTACGTTAAAGCTAAGCAGTTTCATGGTTGCCACTCCTGGCAGGGTGACTCTGGTCTTCTCAATGGCAGCCACTATTCACCTCACATTCAAAAGTAAACACACAGGCACGCACACGTTGAGACTGCTGGTGCAGCAGCTTCCTCCTGAGTGTGTGTGTCCGTGTGTGCAGTCGGGAAAACTGTGTTGTGAATTCTAAGTCACCTTTTAAAGACAGTATGTGTGTGTCAGTTGTTCAGTTATAGGTGTGGTTACCTATGTCTCCATGCACATTACAGGCACATGAGTAGACTTACTTGTGTATATGTTCAGTGTTCTTCCATATTGCAGTTCAGCCAGTGATTTTTCATGTACACACACTGGAGTTGAATCTCATTCCTTACCAAAGGTGGCAGTTACAGCTGATGGAGCCAGGAATAGGTTCCTGTGGTACAAACAGTGTTGTCTTTGTGTGTTTGAGTGCATATGTTATCCCTGACAGTTTCTCACACAGATAGGAACTTTTTATTCACCCTGCTAAGTGTTCTTGGCTGCTCTGTGTCTCATCCTGTAAAATAGAATGTCTTTTTCCAGGAATCATTGTCAAACTAGACATGCACACACAGGCAGGGGACATTTTAAAGTAGTAATATTATGATAATAGTCCAGAAAAAGAGCTGTAAATTATGCCCAATGTTTAGCTATAGTTTGAACCTGACATTTAGGCTTCATGATAGATAAAGGTCTTGGTTCAGCTAATAGATCACTTGGGAACTGTGTGAACAACCACTCCCTACATATTCACGTGCACAAACATTACCCAGCATAAACAGGCCTGGCATGTGGCTGCAAAGTGGGATTTTATGTTCAGGGAAACACAAAATCTCACCTCCTACTTCCGCCTAAAGGAACAAGTTGTGGCTTGTAAACAAGGAAATTCATATAAATAACGATTGACAACACAACAACAGATTGCTTTATCAGGACAGATCTACAAATTTATAATGCATTACGTCTTGCCACTGAACCGCCTGTCAACTGCACCTTGTCAGCGTGCCGCAGATTTTAATAGTGTTATCAGCATGCAAAATGCAGTATTGGTTCAGTTCTTGACTGAAGCTCAGCTGTCTCTGATTGCATCTCTAAATTGTTAACTTTGTATTAATACAATGAGGTGATGAGTTTATGTGGTCCTCCAATTATTGTTGTGGACATCCAGAGTCTATGCTCTAGAATACCATATAATATATGAAATATGAATGCAGAGTAAAAGAAACAAATGTATTTCTTGTTTGCCTTTGTTAATTCTGTTGGGCCAACCTTAAAACGTGCTCTACTGTAGTTACAACTGGGTCTGGACACCTAAAATGCATGTTCAAGTTCAGATATCAGACTGAAGCTTACACTAACATTTTGAAAGTGCAGATTCTTGTGTAGATATTTTTCAATATCATCCCTGAAAAATAGGGGTTGTTTAGCAGGAGTTTCTGAAATGAAATAAAACTGTTCCCAGCTGTCATGCAACCTCATAATGGACTCAGAGACAGTTTAAATGGAAAATTATTGTGTTGACATGTTAATTGATAAGAAGAAATCATTAGCTACAGCTTCACAAAATTCACAACTGCACACACGTTTCAAGGTTTTGCTTGGAACTTAACTTTTTTTTCCTCTGACAAAAACAAGTACACACTAAACCATAATCAGTCATATCTTGCCTTGTCACTTATTTCTACTGATCATATCTGTATATTTATTGTATGATGGGGGCAAAAACGCTCCATTAATATCTGTGAACATTGTCAGTGTTACTGGTAACAGTGGTGAATCCCTATTACCAGTAATCCTGAAGTAGGTTAGGCAGGTAGGCAGTTCTTACGAAGTTTGACAGCAATAGAGTTTATGTGGGAGCTATGGAGTAGCAAGTCTGGGATATATGTTTGATATTGTGATTCTCTGTTATCAAGACTATTGCATTTTCCAGCTTCATGCTTCTCTGTAGATGTGGTCTTGGGGAATGGAGGGGAAAGTCTGGAAAACCCCAGCCATTCCCCGTGGGCTGTGTGAGGAATGACCAGGCTTAGCCAGAAGAGATGCGGAAAACACCACTGGAATTACTAAAGAAAAGATGAGGGAGAGAAAGATAGAAGTACTTGAAGGAGGAGTGAAAGGAGAGAGATGCAACCAAGAACAGAATGGCTAGAAGAAAAGAATAAACAAAAGGAGGGATTCTGAAAATTGGTTAGAAGGAAATTAAAGGAAGAAAAAAGAGGAGAGGGGACTTGGGGCCTTGACCAGGAGCCAAACCACTTCACCACAGAGTACGTCTGGAAGTGATCACATTAGAGCTGAATGGGGATGGGGTGAATGCACACACACATTCACATATGCAAAAAAAAATGCACCCCACATACAAAAGACATCTCTAACAGATGTTGACCATGTGCATATATAGTCTAAACTGCACTCATATGAAATACACAGCATGTTCACACGTGAAACACATACAAACTGCACGCTGTTGCAATGTGTGAGATGTGAAATATGGGGGACTATAATCAGTGCAACGATCAGCTAACCAGGTTCCACTGGTGAGATTTCTGTCATTTTCTCTTGTCTCTCTTGTCTGCTATAAAGTCACATCAAATCTCATTTTACAAACCAGTGCCAGCTTCTACTCTTCCAGGGACAGTCTGAAATAGCTAATCCCCATGATTATACGGGCTGTGCCATCTGGCCACGGCAGACTTGTAGAAGCGATTAAATGGCCAAGATGATGCACATGAATCAAACCAGCACATGCAGTGCTCAAGGGGTCAGTCGAATAAAATTTACATGCACATGTACAAGTGTATATTGGGTGTTCATTTTACAGGATTTGCATAGGCTCTATCCCTCTTGGACGACTGTTAAAGTGTGAAACCAGACTAGAGCACATTTATTCTTAACAGTGTTAATTTTACAGACTACTGTTCAGTTGTGGAAACTAATTAATCAGCTACTAGAAGCTTTTGTTTATATTGTAGTGCCAGTGTCACTTTCAGTTATATAATTCTTTTGAACACAAGGACGTACTCCTACAAGTAATGATATTTTCTTTCTTTATGTAGTGGCTGTATTACAGACCCGATTTGCACACTTTATTGTAGTGTGGTACTTTTACATAGAAAAACTTCAGTTTCTTTGCAGTGGCAAAGTGAAAACAAGTTTATAATGTTTGCAAATTTGTTAGAATTTATAAAAAAATTCACTCAAATCTTCCAAAATTAAGGCCTGTCCTATATGCTTTAATTTTCCTTGATGTTTCTAGAACTTGATTGTCCACCTGTGGCAAATGTATTGCATGTAGAAATCCAAACATCTGTGTGTATACTTTATAAGGGCCCACAATTCACACATTCTTAGGACTAAAATCAGGTCATTAACTCCAGAGTAACTCTCTGTAGACCGAGCATTATATCTGGTGAACACTAGGAACAGCTCATCAACTGTTCATACCATCCCTACATTGAAGCATGATGGTGGCAGCATCATACTATGGGGGATCATCTCAGTGGCAGGGATAGGAAGACCGGTCTTGATTGAGAAAAGGATGGAAAAGAAGTTCTGTTGGGAAAGAAGTCTGCTTCCACACAGCCTCGGGTGGCAGTTCACCTTTCAGCATGACCATGGTGTGAGGAACTTGTAGAGCTGTAATTGTTGCCAAATGCCAAATACTTACTATATTTTTTAACTTAATTTAGAAAACTTAAAATTTATTTTTCATTGTGGCATGTTTTTGGCGAGTTATTCGTTGTACAAATTTCCC